>JAZHYW010064505.1:0-284769 GCA_037355805.1 Ixodes ricinus
GTTTTCATATGCACAAAGGTTATACATATAGACGCAGCAGATCACGCACGAAAGATGAATCTCGACACTATACTAACTGCTCCACCACCATATTAAGCTCAACAACTTCAAAGACACTTATTCGCAGGCGACCGCCTCAATTACGAAGATAACTACTATGTTGCTTTGTTTTCGTCAATATATCACGCAAAACATACTATATCTAACTCCAATGAATGTATCTCCAAGTAAAAAAAAGAACAGGTACAAGCAAACAATATTTGACATTGCCGGTAAAACAATCCTCAGTTAAAGTTTTTTTTGACAGGGCGAACATCCTTCAATAAGGGTCTTCGCCTCACTTTACTGTAGCACACTTTTCCATACCCCTTTTCACATAATTTAAAATATGGTGTTTCATGCAACAACACGATATTTTATTATTAGAATGGGTGTGTATCATTAAAAATGAGGGTTACCATAGGTATCACTCTCTGGAACTGGCCTTTCACACCCGTAAGGGTGTAAAATTTCTTAGTGTGAACTGGTAACTTTGAGATTAAACATTAAGGTAACTGAGAGCTGCGCTATCTGAGCGATGAATGATCCGCCAAGTTCAACAATATTAGTGACTGATCTGCTTGAAGCAGTTAACTTTCACCCGTCTTGTATTACGCACCAGACAAAATCGATATCTGACGTAACTCGGTCAGCTGATGTGTTTTTTGAACCGCATATACTCTAAATTTGTTCAGAAACTTTGACTTGTCTGAAACAGACTATAAAAACGCACGCACCCCGAGCCTTTTTTTTTCTGTCGTCAGTTTTTTTTTTTTTAGAAATGCTATTTTGCAATTATAGAGGTCAAACAGGTTTTTAATAACGCATTTGGTCTATGACGGTGGAAAGCTGAAATAATGTTTAGGAAAAAATGTATCGGCAAATATTCTACAAAATGACGTGTTTTCTTTCTTCACATGCTACAAAACGGATAAGAAGGAACTTCTGAATTTACCAACTTGACGCGATTCAGAGTGACGCGAAGGTTTCGCGATGTCGACTCTAGCTTTTACCTTTGTCCAGCACTGCCACGGCGCTCTTTCCTTCGTCCGCCTCGCGTGTTGTTTGTTGACGCGTCCAGGACTTGTTGAACTGTTTTTTAGGGTGAGAGCGATGGTATTGGATACAATTTTTACGAAAGAATTACGTAAAAGACAGAACACATGCCGCTATTTTGTTGCGAGGAGCTTTACGGATCCTGTTGGCGACAAAATTGTTCTGAAATTTGACTATTTTCATTTTAAAACCGGCGTTTGAAGACACTGGCACAGACGTTTTACTCTGTGTGTGTGTGTGTGTGTGCGCGTGCGCGCGCGTATGTGTGTTGTGTGTATGTGTGTGTGTGTGTGTGTGTGTGTGTGTGTGTGTGTGTGTGTGTGTGTGTGTGTGTGTGTGTGTGTGTGTGTGTGTGTGTGTGTGTGTGTGTGTTTGTGTGTTAGAAAACAAGATTATGGAAAGGATTTATTTCGTTTTCCGCTAGGAGTGTCGGGAGAAACCGGTGACTACTGGCACGATAGATCTTACGCGAAAACTACGGCCCCACTGTTATTACTGCTACGTAAAGCTCCCGCAGTGGCTAGGGCCATTGTGAGTATAAGCTACGTCTATTTCGTTTGTGGTCCTGGAAGCACTTGCACCGTACGACGAGAAGGCAACATCCCAGGCTTGCTGAATTCATTGACCCGTGCGTTACAAGGAAAGCTTCGATTATTGCGCTCAACCATTTATGTAGCCACGCCAATCAAATTATACCCCCGCCCCGCCCTCCCCTTTTTTTTTTATCGGGGACCGGGAGGTTTTGAGGTCAGAAAAGTTAAACGTAAACATTTCGGCGCCCTGGTTAAAGAGCAAGAAAGATATAATAGTATAAGGGCAAACGCTCTTATTGATTTTCTGGTAAGAGTAAATCCTTGTTTCATCTATACTAGAACTGACTTAATTTTTAAACTGTTTTTAATTAGAAACGATTGTGCTGTTGTTAGCAGAAAAACTGTGCTCAGTAAAGCGAACTGTTCTTGTACCTGTAGGGCATGTAAATCTTCGCCTTTGTGTCCTCATAAGCTTCTCAATTTCATCTGAATGGTTATGACAGAAAAAAAAAAGTCTGAATGTCAAGTCATGTTTAACCAAAAACAAAGTTGTCTTACGTTAAAATAAAGGCCAAAAGTGCACAAAAATAAAACAAACTGTGTGTGGAAAAAAAGGAAAACAAAAAGAAAAGAAGAAAGGAGCGGCAAATGAATGCATTACCAAGATACAACATATTTGTCCGGCGTGCATACGTCCGATAGGGATTTAATACGGATAAAAGGCTCTTCAGGCTAGCCTACAGGATTTTATGGAACCTTATCCATTTTATGGCTTCGCGCACGGGTAAGAATAAGAGGCACTTGTTTGTCGAGTTGTGGATTCGTTAGCATAAAGCTGCTAGCGGGAAATCTTGCAGAATTTCGTAGCCAAGCACCGAGATCAAAATGTCTTTATCCACACCCCCGAAGACTTGGTTCATCTTTTGACTGACCTAATGCCAGTGGCTTGGCTCAGGCAGTGAGCTCAGAGTACTTCCCTTGCATCGTGACGTAGGACGCCTATGAATATTCAGTTTTGTCTTAAGTTGGGGGGGGGGGGGGAGCGGAGCCAAAAGCTAGTTGTAACACAAGCACGAACTTACAGACTAAAAAACAGGATGTCACGACGCATTCTTCGCGCTTGATTGCATCAGTTTAGTAATAAAACGCTTATAGAAACACGAAACCTAGCGCTTTTTGAGAACCTTGGTTTGCGTCATTGACTCTCACTGTTGGTTGCGTTCGGACCTAAGATGAAATTGTGTATAGTTTGAGCTTGGTAGAGATGTCTATTTTATGCAGAAGCTTTTCCGCATACGACGCTCCGCTTTATGACTTTTAAAACTGGTATGAAATTTTGCAACCCAACATTTTACTCATTTTGGGTTGTATTAATTTTTGTTCGTTTGTTCGAGGCACTTACTCGCTTATGACTCTGATGAGACGCACGTCGTTATTCTTAATGAACTGGCACGGCCCTCGATTGCATATCTAATGGAAATTGGTATTTTTACTCCTTAATGTAAATAGCGGGTTTGAAGAGGTTTATGTAAATGTTAACATCTATACTATATAAAAAGAAATCCTCCGAGATTATTTTCCGAGTTTCTGAAGATACTTAAAATAAGAAGCATCCGAATGCTACTTAAGCAAGAATCTTGTGACCTTGCATAGTTGTCGAGTGGAGTAGGTGCTTAGAGAATTCAGGAACAATCACTGTGCCATACCAGCCGAAATCAAATCGAGGCAACGCGCTTTCGGCGAATAGGCCAGGGAACTAAGCGTATGAGGCACACGATATCATCAATTTCACGAACACGAGATTAGCGCTGCCGGCATTCGCTGATGTATACCTCATATCAGCTTACGTCCAGACGCAGCCGGCGCCACGAGAGATTGGGACCAACCAAGGAACGTCGAAAGCGCAAGTCAGTGGGCCCTTTCTGTTTGTGATTGGTTGGACGATGATAGAACACGTACAATAACATGACAAACACCACGATGGCGCACTTTTGACACTCTCCGATTTGTCCCACCAGCATGTGGCATAGGCTGCCTCTGGACTTATATATGGTGAAACGAAGTATAGACATTTTAGTTATGGCTTTGGGAAGTTACCGGTTTCCCCTTCTATTTTTTATAATTCGATGGTCAGAAAAATTGTGCTACATTTCGATGTGTTTCTCAAGAGGGCTACACGCAGTGTTGAGCCACGCCGGAACGTATAGCGTCCATTGAAACTATCACACATTATTAGAGTGTTTGTTGGGACCCGTTTTTGCAGATCCGATACGGTACAGTGGTCCCTCCGGTACGAACTGCGCGTGTGCTACCGCAGAAGACTCGCACATGCGCAGTTCGTAACCGGAGGGACCACTGTACCGTATCGGATGCTGCAGTTCCCTAAAACTCTCTATTGTCGGCGCCAACCGGCGACGCCTAAGCTGTCGGCTGACACATTTCGGGACGTCCCCGGAGAAGCGGCCCATTAAACACCACAGTCTGGGCGGTCGGTTGCTGGTACCGTCAGGGTTGGTCTGGCCATTGATTTCCGATTCGCTTTACATAGTCCGCCGCTCAGTCTGCCTGGGAAAAAAAAAGGGGGGGGGGCACTCAATCAATTGGTAGACTGCAAGCGTAATGAGCGGCCCGTGTCGAGGGTGTGTTATTATCATCAAAGGCGTCTCCGGCGAGTGTCGCTCATCCACTCCGTCACAGGCTTACGTGCGCGCCTCCACAAAGTTTTTGCGGGACGGTCGCCGGTTACCTGCCGGGGCTGGCTGCGAAATTGCCCGAGTTCGTTGTGAGTCAACGTGGCAGCCGAGGTTGGCACCGCGGCCGAGTTTGTTTAGATTGGGTGGGTCAGTCGATGTCTGGGATTGTGTGCACCTATAGCGATGCCAAATCAGTATGCTTTTGGGTGTGTAGACCAAGAGGAAACGTAAGATCGTCTCTCTGGTAATTTCCAGTATGCTTTTGGGTGTTTAGACCAAGAGGAAACGTACAATCGTCTCTCTGGTAATTTTTTTGTCTCAGAGCACGCGCAGAGAGCTTCACGGCACGCGTTATACGAGCTAACAGACGCCACACCGTGGCCACGTCGCCGAGGCTTTTACCGCTTGGAAGCGCCTGCCAAGCTCGGCTGGGTTTCAGGGGTTGTGTTCCGTTTATTATTTTGGAAGGAATTAGAAGTATGAGCGCGTAGTGCACAGCAGGACTGTATTTAAAGTATGACAAATGATACTATTTTGATATGCGTTTGTCCATTGAAGAGTTTGCGAAACCTATTGTGCACGCTGGAGCCCTCCACAACTAACTCTCACTGGGCCGTACAGCGCCTGGCGAGGGACTGTATTGGTGCAAAGGTGATGCTTCTGGGTTAGGTCCGAGTTTTTGAATTTCTGGTTTGACACAGACATCAATAATTATGTGCTACTCGTCGTCCGACACTTCATTATAGAACGATTTGGTTAAACTTCAAAACCTACCACACCTTCTTTAAGAAAAAGAAATAGAAACGAGAAATTATTCTGGAAGGTTCAGTAGTGAATGAAAATAAAATAATCATTGCTAGGCCTTGCTTTATGGCTTATTATCACGACATGCGACTCAAAACCTTACGCAGTTGAAGTCTATCAATTGGGTGTTCGATATAGAACCAAGGTTTGCACAGCTTGGGAGAATTTGCACATTTATTTGTCTCTAGTAGTACAAAATACGCGACCTAACCAGAATTCGAAATTTTTCTAGTTCGCTCTTGTTTCACATGATTCTTCAGCCACCAGACTTGTTCGGTGTGCATTAGCGTGTCGTTGGCCACGCACGACACACGGATTCCTCTTCGTCTCCTGAAAAGAGCGCGGTGGAGTCGAGTGTCACGAGGACGCAGTGCGCGCGCATACCGTTTAATAGCGACTGGTCAGAAAGCAGGCAAAACCAATGGCTTCGAAGCAAGACAGGCTGGATTTTGTTTTTTCCGGCTGCTCAATAAAAAAAAACAAAAAAAAAAAACATAAATTTTTTGTTTTTTGTTTTGTTTTTGCTACGCAGTTTCTGTTGCGAATTAAACGTTTTCCATCCCACGTAGAGTTGCACACACACACAAAAAAAATAGCGCTAGTATTTTCTGATTTGGTAACACTGCCTACAGGGAAGAAAAAATTTAGATCAATTGATTGTTTCCTTATTTGCGCCTCGCGTCGTTGATGCGGTATGTCGTGAGTGGAGGCAACAGAGCACTTGGGAGTTGCTGTTGGCAACGCCGCTTGTTTCAAGTACGCTGCTGACGACGATGAGCCGACGGAAGAATCATTCCGCGTGTACCGTTTCGGATCACGCTCTAGCTCTCCCACGACTCGGTAGGAGGGCTTATTCAAACCTCTCGTGAGATTCATGCAGATTTGGGCTGGTCTCGTCTGCTTTCTTGTCCACACTTGAAGCTACTTGGCCTATCGGTTCACGCACGGACCGCTCGCGATGACGCAGGTATGAGGCCTACCTTGCCCACATGAATAGCTGCTCCGCTGAGTCGCGTGAGAGAGACAGCGACCATAATTGCATGCCTTCCGAAAATTTCTCGGCGCCCACGGAAACGGCTGTTGATGTAGCGTTCCGCTGAAGCGCGGCTGCGGGACTCCAGGCCTGTGCTTAACTGATCTCATTCGCAAACACGAGCGTGGCGCTTGGGAACCCACAGCAGTGAGGTAGGCGTTTGCTCAAAGGCGAGAGAGAGAGAGAGAGAGAGAGAGAGAGAGACAGTGTGTGTGTGTGTGTCTGTGTGTGTGTGTGGAGAGAGAGGGGGGGGGGTACGCTACTTCGAGCCCATTGACATTCTCCCGTTCGGGGTATTGAAAGCCCGCTGAATTTCTTTGAGAAACGCGAGCGTGGCTGCTTGGAGGCAGCCGTCTTCTATGACTGCACAATCTTCGAAGATAGCGCATAGGAAGCATACAACCGCTACACAGCGGACGTGTGCTATTCGCTATCTGATCCCGGCCTCTTCCGCGTATACACCTTCTCCACAAGGGCGCAGCCATCTTGAATGCCGTCACATCTGCTATGCGTTAAAACATCGTTTTAATCTCTACACGCAGCTGGAAGGTGTTCACGAAAGATGCGTGATTACCAGATATCCTTGTTTTGCCTCACCTATATTTTCTCCCATATTCCAGCCTGAACTCTATTATTATTATTTTTTTGTCCCACATACCAGATTCGGAACCCACGTGACTGAGAACGAAAGGAAACGAAAAACGTCTATAGAAAAGACCGAGACGAAATCTCGCTCTTGAAATGTGAATGGTATTGTTGTCGTTTGAGGAAGACAACTGACGAGCTGTGTTAGCGCCTGCAGGTTAAGGAGTCTTTTTCTGTTGCTGCGTATGGAAGGAACGCGAAAGTGAAGATATTTCTCACTGCTTCCACTCTTGCAAGCAAGCACGTTTCTAAGGATCGGGCATTTAGCAAATCAAGAACATCCGTAGGGAAAACGCCTGTGTATGTGCTAAAATGAGGATCGCCGAAGCATCCCTAGCGTGGTTCTTACATCGATCCTTAAATGACGAGAAAATAGTGTTCTTGATGGATTACCGCGCGAGCGAACATGCCATTGTTGTGAGTTTTGTCCTCGCCTCCCTTCATACGCTTAATAATGAGTCGAATTACTTCGCACTGATTTGGTCTTGTGGAAACCTTTGCGTTCGTTTTGGAGAGCCAAGGCAGAGGCATGTTAAGAATCAGGCTTGTGTTCGCAATATTGCTGCTGGCGGCATTAATAGCCTTAGCCTTCACAACTTAAAGCTGTCATTGAAATTTGTTTATTAACATTCCTCTTTGATTCTGAATCAAGTTTAGGCGTTAAATTTAGTTTATTGTGTATTTATTTGGTCCTTCAAAAATTATATCGTTCATCAACGTACACTAGGTTTAGACTTTTTTCATTGAAACGTCAGCTTCCATTTTAGCTGATGTCTTTCCAGTTAAAAAGAGGTATGGAAACTGCAAAAGCTCCTCTTTGCAAGGAAATGTGCACAAATTATATAGGGGCTGAAGCGCAGTCTTTATTGTGCAGAACATGATTGGAAGGATAATTTTGGAGAAGAGAGTATATGTCTGGTGAAGTAGCTCAAGGTCCGACGAGCTATTACCTCAAGCAACGACCGAAGTCTGAAGTACAGCTAGATAGAAACCGAGGCTTTTTTAATTTATTGCCTTTTTACGCGATGGCAAGCGTGGTAGTTTAAGGAACTTAATTTGAGCTTGTTTTATGGTTGTTGCAAACAAACCGCTCGAAATTTGTTCGCGAAATTAAGAACAAAGATATAAAAAAGAGAATGATTATCGTTGCCGGTGATATCGATCAACACCGCCAACCTTTCGAGATGTTTTCCTTTCATTGAGGAGTGCTTATTAGGGATGTGCCCTGTTTGTACTAGGAATGCCACTAAAGTTGTGTACGGTGTACGGTTGTGTTTGTATGCCTATCAACACGAGGTATATTCTGGTTTACTGCATCTCGCAAAGTTTGAGTAACCTTCATGTCCTTGAACGAAACACCCTTCGCTCGATATGTGAGTCGAAGTACTTGTGCGAAACGCTGATTGCTGCCAGTGAAGCGTTTTGGAGCGTCTCAGCCCTTGTGGCAAATCAGAGGGTTGTATGCCTTTTCAGTGTTAGAACTGCTCGGAGGATGTGCGAGGACCTCCTTTTTTATATTTCCATGAGACCACATTATGTGTCCAGAGTTGTTTGGTCTCAAAAAATACGCGGGGACACTTACTTCAGGCTATCAAACATTTCTTACAAATATCAGGACGAAAAGCCTCACAAAAAAACATGTAACAAAATACTTTTATTAAAAAGAAAACGAAAAAGAAACCGCAACGAACTTTGCGGAATAGATTCTAAATGGTAGTTTCTTTGTCTTTTATTTTTTGAAAGCGAGGAGGCAATACACACACCTTTTTGCGTGTTGTCCCTCTTTTTGTTTGGGTTTTTCTCAGTCTCGTATTTTTCGCGAAAGTAAATGGTCAGCAGAACGCTTTATTTTTTTAATGTATTTTATCAAATCTTGAGATTGACCTATTTATTGTGCGAAAGCTAATTGCCACACGATATCTGTGGGAAATCACTTCATATTACATTTCCCAATTCCACGTTTCAGATTAAAAAGAAAATCTACATCATGGACACACACACACACACACAAAAAAATCGTACCCATTTGTTTAAGGAAATCTGGCTCACTACAAACGTACACTGCACGACACTGTTATCACGAACAAGACGTCGGCGCTGTTTGGATTTTTGGCCATGGAAGCTTGCGTCGAATACACAACTTTATATCCGGAATCGTTAACACGCTTGCATGTGTTTCGCTGCATGAATAGTTTCTTTTTAATGCCCGAGTCCCACTAGAGCGACAAATAGAAACAACCTACACCGACAAGTCTCAAACAGGAGCAACATGCACGCGAACGTATCTTCGGCAGGCTTGCAATCACTCATGCTTACTAATAGACCGATCTCAGCAACCAGTTTGACTACGCCACCGCTGCCGCAATGCATCGAGAGAACTTTAGTCTTTCTGCACGCGCGACAACCTCGCTGGAGCTCTGCGCGTGCACAGCACGAGACAGCACGAGCCCTCGCGTGCACTGCCGTTTGCCTGCTGTGAACTAAAGTTATGGCGGCGTCACGCATGCGTCGAACGCTTGGTGAGATCGGTCTATTCACGAGCACCGAAAGTACAGTGTACGGAGAGACTGCACGCCTACTAAAGGTGCCTTCGCGTGCATGCCGCACGTGCTTCGAGGCTTGTCCGTGCCGGTGGTTTTGTTTGCGGCTCTAGTGGGACTCGGGCGTAATGGCATATTTTCAATAACTTGAAAAAAGGAGAAAGCGTATGATCGCGTGTTGCTGCGTGCCAGGTGTGGCATTAGTATGTTAGCATTTTATGCGCGCATTAACGGTTAATTGCAGTTTTTTGTTTCTACGAATATAGTTTATCCTGGTAGTCGGTCACCTCTCACGGTCCGGACCTGACAACAATGCGTTTTTTTTTAAATAAAGAAATAGCGTCTGACCAGTTTTTGAACGTGTAATTGTCAGGTCCGTGCAGTGTGTATAAGTGCCGTCGTCTCTCTGTTTTCCCAAGCTCCCCGATCCCCGCATGCATTCTAAAACGTAACTAGTAGTAATGAACTGAATGCAAGTGCGCAAACGAGCTAATGTTCATTAAACATGACAAAAAAACAAAAAAAAAACGAGGCTGTGGGTAAACAACGACACAAACCTTTCGGTGTTTGTGTCATTTTTAGCTGCAATCTCGTTTTTTTATCATGATTAATTAGTAGCTGCGGCAAGCTGAGCGTGTACTTTTTTAATGATGAATGGAAGTAATGGGCCGTCTCTAGTATACGGATTTTGATTAGCGGTTGTCGGCTCAACACAAAGACGTCAACCTGTGTAATTCAGATAACGCCGAAGGAATAGAAAAAAGGGCTCAACGAGCTCGGGCAACACTACCTAAAAAATCATAGCCTGTGCGTTAGAATAGTGACTTCATCACAGTGAGATTGAGCGGAGGCACAGATTGGCTACGAGTGCTGCGTCAGTGCTCGGCTGGGCCTCGTGTCTAATGAACGCGTCGAAGAACGCTCGGCATCCGGCTCGGGTCCGATTGCCGAGTTGGCGAAATCTGACTCTGATTACGTTCTGTGGAGGAAGGCTGGGGCGTTCTGGAGACCTTCATTACTCTATACTCGTTGTAAGATCAAGAAAGAAAGTTTTGCGCATTGTTCATGCGCTGTGCGAAGTAGTTCTTGTAAAATTTGGTTGTCGGGGAAGAAACGATGCTTTCGGCGTTTGAAACGTGTTCGTTTTGGTAAAAAAACATACAGCTAACCTGAAATGGACGCAGATATATTTTGATTCACCACATAAAAGAGGAAATTAGTAATTTTCCGCGAGGAGCCGGACTTTTCTTAGCTCTGTTCCGTCACGGCGCGTGGTCGGCGCGTCGGACACACTTCCGGTCTGGGGTTGTGACCGGAAGTCACCATGCGGGACGTGCATATGCTGTGTTGTTTTGGGAGAAACCAGACGAAAACCTAGCTTCTCGTCAAAGGGCCGCGACTGAGGCTGTACCAAAAGAGTCGGGAAAGGTTTGAAGGTCAGTGTTCACGGTTTTCTGCCTGCTCGGTTCGTCCGAGAACGCGGATAGGTGCCGTGAAGAAGGAAAACCAGACGTCGTCGGACCACGACTGCTTGTGTGGGAAGCACTTTGGGTTGAATACACGGATATTTGTGGTTGTCAGATTGATTTGTTTTGTCCCAACATGAACGCGGGGAAACCGCGAAGCTGTACGGACCACCTGCGGGCTAAGTTCATATTATGCAGGAAATGAGCCGCCGCATGCCACATTATTCTCGCGATGTTTTGCGGTGTAACGAGCCTCGTTAATTTCGCTGAGGCCGCTAAAGTAGTCAGACGTTGGGAGGAAGACGAGGAATCAACAATTCCAACGCGAAAAAGAGCACGGGGACTCACACCGATGCCGACAACATCGCATTCCAATGGTTTGATTAAGGGCGGCGGCGAGCTTCTTGCCAACACTCAATCGCGCATGCGCGGCGCCGGTGGCGTCCGCTGGGGCGCTCCGGTTTGTTTGTAAACATGAGTTGGTCTATAGACTTTTGCATCGCTTATCACCCGGGCAAAAAATGCTGAGTCACTGAGCTGTGGGTGCATGCGCAGGGTCTGATATACCGCACAGCAGAGCAACAGCGCATGCTCAGAAGGCCTTCTACAGCCCAACACACAAAGATGGCAGCGCGCAGAAGTCGACTTTTGCAAAGGTCTATAGACCCTTTTACTGTTCACAAACATGAACCGCTGCTTGCGTTTCAAGCGACTTCAGGTCGCTCCGTCTTTGCAAGCCTGTCGAGCTTGGGTATGTCACCAGTACAAGAAAGCATAAATGCTACACGGACAACAAAGTTGGAGATTTAGAGACGGCCTTCGGCTGTACGATTTAACATCTTGGGGGAGACAAGTTGGTTTACAAGAATATTCGAAAACATTTAACAGATCTCGTGCTTCTTGGTTCTTTCGGCCTTATCCTGGATAATTTGTGGTTAAATGTCGCTGGGACGTCATAAAGCCCCTCTATCCTAGGAAAAGTGGCGCCATTCATTGTTGTGGACATTCTCGAGGCACGTGCCGCGCGCCAACTCTGGGAAATTCATGGCGTCTGAAATCCAGCTCAGTGCTGTATCAGTGCTGCGCTGTGCCGCCATGATCTTCCCAAAGGGCAGCACGTTGCACGTGCCTCGTGCGTCGACGCACCTTGCGCTACTTTTCAAACATGAAGGTGCTTTAGGACGTCAAAGACTGGAGCACCGCCTGGTGGTGTTTGCAAAGAAAAGGGTCTATCCACTGGCGGCCATAGCTGAGTCCGCGGCTCCTGAGCGCGAGCTCACGGCGAGCTTCCATAGTAGTTCTTTTGCAACGTGCATTCCACACCATCAAGATTGCAGGTCTTGGCATTTTTATAAATGTGAGTTGGTGCTGAGCACGCGAAGCAAACAGCGCACTCAGATATGGTGTCCAGTTGATACCCTATATTTGTGTTGGCCTGGGTGGCTTTCTGAGTTTTGTTTTCCTCCCTGGCCATTTCTCTCCACATTTTCGTCAGATGAACCCTTCCAAAACCTAATGCTTTTCTGTTAAAAAGATGTTGAAAAAAAAAAAAAACAGTCTTTAGAGGACATAAAATGTCAACAGCTTTTCACCTGAATTTCGCTAACTTCTTTGTTGACTTTCTTTTGAATACTGGCCCACTTTTAAATAGAAAGTAAAAAAAGGTTCTGTCACCTCCAAAATGATTTTTCTGTAGATTTTTAGTTGAGAAACTTCAGTTTCTCATTTGAAAGGCTACATACGTTTAAAAATATGCTTACGCTTTAGCTATTCATTTAACAAAGTTTTGGAAGGCTTACTACGGCTCTTGACTTTGCTCCAGATTGACTGCCACAGAATAAGGTTAGACAAATTGAGCGAACGTTTCCTTAAATTTTGTATCTTGTCTGGATATTGTGTCCCTATAATATCTGAGCATGCTACATAAATTCCACAAATACTGCGACGAAACACACACACGCACATACACACGCACGCAAACGCACGCACACACGCGCAGACACACGCACACACACACGGACACTACGTGAATCGTGGTCCTGTTGGCTGCTCCACAACCTTATATACCCTACGTTTTAAAGTTAATAATTTAGCCGGTGGCCACCTCAGCATTTATTGAGGTTCCAAGTATTCTACCCTTCTCGGAAGTTTGTGAAATGGAAAACACTGTTTCGAGGTTCGTTGACTCTATCTCTTAGTAAAAATCATTTTTACAAGCAATAAATAGTCGTCGCAGTCGCTAAAACAAACTCTCCTACAAGGTATGTTATCGTTTCTCTGCATAATACCACTCAATACGAGGTGAGTCACGGTAGTTGCTCCACTCTCAAATATTGTTATTTCTGCTTTTCTTTACTAATTGACTATAGCTTAATACGGTCAATAAAGTCACTATAGTGACTGGTAGAGTGACAACAGCAGGGCGTGTCTTTCAAACACCTGGCGTCCAGCATGCGCTCCATGCCATCTGCCGTGCCCTACTGCGCGCAACACGCCGAGGCATTGTCAAGGGCAGGAGGCTTGCACTGGAGGCGGGACAACTGAAGCTCCTCTCTGCGTTCTTATCTCGTCAGTGACTATAGAGGAACTTAGTGTAAACTTTTGACATTTAGTTAAACATATACTGTGCTCAACACAAGGTCAACAGAAAGTCTACAGCTTTCCTATTGATATTGGCAACAGACAGTCCACTGAGCATTTTCATCTCGAAGTGAACAGAACGTCTGCTGTCTTTCTGATACCACTGTCAACAGGAAATCTGTAGGTAAAAATCAACGCAGAGTTAAAAAAAGTCAACAGCTTTTCTTTTTACTTAGTCTGCAGAAAATCAACAGAAAAATTTCAGCAAAATGTCAACAGGAAATTACAGTCAAAAGAAAGTAATCGGAGTCAAAATGAAGTCAACACGTTTTCAATAAAAGGTCAAAAACATTTTTTATAAGGGTATACCTTTCCTCTTTTTATTTTTTGCCATCAACGCAACCTTTGTTAATGCCCTACCTCCCGTGTCTAGTTACATACTTTCTTATTCGATATTTAGAGTCGCTAAATTAATATTAAACGTGGAATCATTGAACGAAGAAGCTTTAGAACAAGCAAACCGAAATTTTCTTTTTCCTTTTTTAAAACCTGCCCGCAAAAAAAAAAGAAAGAAATAACGAAAAACAAACAGCAAAAAAAAAAAAAAGAGTTTAATACTGTTAAAATAACCCTCATGTCTCATATTGAAGAGCGACTTATAGTACGTCTACTGGTGTGATCCGAATCGGACCACTTAAACGAGGATGCCATCTCCATCAAGGTCGTTAAAAAAACCATCCCAGCTAAAAAAAAAAAAGTTAGAGGTAGAAAGGTTGACGTTTTTAAAGAGAAGCTGAAATTTTCTTTGTCCCCAGCACGCTTGGGACGGAGCCAAGTGGGTGCATTGTGCTCTATGCTCACACCCTCTATTTTAAAAGGTGCTCTGACGTGTGGTGGAGAACAGGGACTCTTCGCTTTACAAAAAAACACTTCCTGAATGATGCTTGACACTGTCTTTCTTCAAAACCGAGTGTTCTTTTTTTTCTGCGTGTGTTTGTGTGTCTGTGCGCGTGGAAAAAAGGGGGGGGTAAAACGTTCCTAATGATGTCTCTCCTTGAAGATGCTTGTGGTTTCCCTTTTGTATGTGTTCATTCTAAGGGCAGACCGAATTTCGGAACACGAAGCCCTCTGAAAGGCGTTCTGCGTTTTCAGTGCGTGTTCGTTGCGAAGTGGTCAAGCGAAGTTCTTCCACGACAAACGGCGATCTTATGGCAGTAAAAAGACGGTCAGTACGCGTCACCAATTCAAATTTTAGCTTGAAGTCACGTCTACGCTAAGGACAGGTGCCGTATAGTTGACCCAAATACTTCACCTTACACTCGTGCTATTTGACTCATCATAATCATAAATAATCTACGCATTACATTAATCTCGCGAGATATTATATGAAAAAATGACGTCCATTCGATTGGACGAAAATGTAGATTCTATATTATATTTCGTGTGAAATCACCGTGGGCTGCCGACACACAAAACTACTCCCAAATTTCACGTGCACGTATTAAAATGAATTTGTTCGATAACTTGGAAAACAAAGTCAAATTTGGTTGTTATACGTGCCGAACCAGCAAAGGGTATCTGGCGCGCCCCAGCGAAAGACACAGGGTTAATTCCGACCACCTGGCAATAAGCCTCCGTCATATTGCGGGCGCCACGCCGGGATTGGAGCACGCTACTTGGGAGTTCGTAGGACGGCGCTTTGCGTCGGAGCCACCGGGGCCCATCACTTTGCTAGCAGAAAGGAACATTGTGTTAACAAATCTACGAATAATCCAGTACCTGATATGGTCATGCCTGGTTCTCATGTGCCCATTTTTTCTATTAATCGACAGATATGGGACATTTTTGTAGAAACAGAATATCGCGCTCACGAGGGATGTGATGCTATTCTTTACGTTTAGCGCAATTTCTACGATCTTTACAAATTAATTAAACTGCCAAATCAATCGTCTCTTTCCGCTGCGTAGCTTGTTGCTTTGTGCAATCGGTTTAAAAATGGTGTACTGCATCTTTATTACACGGACGTCTCTAGTTTTGTTTCTTATCATTTTCAGTAGTATATTCACTTGTTTGTGTTATCGGGTAGCCTTTGTAGAGACAGCAGCCGGATGACTTTGCTTGGCACCGCAAGGAGGAGATGAAAGGGGGCGCGGGCAGCAGGGCCAAGTATGAATCACGGGACAAGCGGACACCGGCGCGCGCAGCAGGATCCCGAATGACGAAGCCCATAGCTTCGTCATTCGGGAGCCAGTGGCGTCACGTGGCGGATCGCACCAATGGATAGCGCAGCGGGCGCATGACATCACGACTTCGCAGGTGGGCGTGACATCCCTCCTCCCCTCGCGATTACTGCAGTGTCCACAAGGGCCTTCTCGCAATCCAAGAGCCCTAAGAATGCAAGGCGCTTCAAGTACCCGCGAAAAGAAGTAAAACTCATGGAATTTTAATATGTTTACATCATTCTGATAAACTCGGGAGAACGCGAGTGTGTCGTGTGTCGTGAATAAGCATAACAAAGCACAGCGCAGGTGTAATCCATACACGACACAATCTGTTCTTTCCGGTTTGATCAGGATGATCAAGACAAAATCAAATTTATACAGGGTCGGTGCGCGCGAGAAATAGTCTTTATTGTTTTGTTGTTCTTCTTTTTTTGTTTTTTTTTTGTCGCCAATAACACGAATGCGTATTATCAACGCCCTCAGTAGTATCGTCGTGTTATGCCTTGAGCACTCGGGTTTCGCCCGTGCGAAGTCGTCGCCCGAGACGTCAGGTAGGGAAAGCGAACTCGACGGGGCTCGAATAGGTTAGGTCTGACCGCGTCCTAGTATAAAAGAAAACAAAGAAAAAGGCCAGGACGCTTGAGCCATACAGTTATCGATTTTGTCCGCGTCCACGTCCGAAGGGAGCAGCAGCGGATCGAAAACGCTCTTGCGCCGCCTTCCACATCAGGAACGGTACACAAGTCAGGTAGAAAACAACGAAGAGAAAGATGGCAGCTACGACGCGAAAAGCTTGAGGGGGTCTTCATTAAAGACGGAACTCGAACAGTGTGACTGAACCGGTGCCCGCAAGAGTAGCACCATTGTAAGATAAACAGCAAGCGTGAGCCGGAAGCCATTGTTCCGTTCTGAAACTCTGGACGCTTGTTTTGGGGTTGTTGTAGAATTGGAAGAGCGTATGTGTTTCGCTGCGACGGAGTGGACCTGGGTGGAATGACAAGTTTGGAGGCGCGCTTGCTACGACGAGGTGCTTAGGGGCATGCCGATGCCGTCTTGGAAGGGGAGCGACGGGTCAGGATTGCTTCCGCGGGGGTTATCTTGTCCTGTGTCGGAGCAGGTGTTTCATTTGGACGGGGCGCTGATGACCTTTGTGCGACTGCTCTGAATTAATGGTAATTGGTGCGCCGCCCGGCGTGACGATTCTGCTCCGCTTCAGGGGCTTTTTTGGCTCTGCCTGGTTACCGGGACCATGGACTTTGGCGGCTTCTCTTGTTCGTTTGGCGGGGCACGGCGAGAGCCGTGGTGGCTCGCTAATTGCGAAACCTGTAGATTGGTTAGGAAGCAGCAGCAACGCCATCTGAAATCATCGCCATTCTGAGAGTTTAAGGAACTATCTCGTTTCTCCTGGTGCAGCCTTAAGCACTCAGGCGTCATCGCTGTAATGGAGGGATCACAGCCTCACAGGAGTTATGATTGTTGTCCTAATTTCTTAGTTTGAATGCGATGAAGGATGAATGTTTCTCGAATAGCTGTAGCTCAACATTGGGAGAAATCAAATGAGGGAACTGCAGATTAAATATCCCTTGACACACCACTTTCTTTGCATTATTTTTTAATGCGTCAGCATCAGTGTCCTGGTACATGCGCTGACCTTGGACGATTTGGAGCGTTTGGAGTGTTCAAAGCTCGCAACGTCGCCACAGGATGGTACCACAGCCCCTCTGACTGTGCGAACTGGCTAGAAAACACCTTCTGTAAGTGCCTATAGATTGCAGCGGGGTGCATATTTCGAGGGGCTAGGCGATAGGACGCATAGCAACGGAGGCCGCACTGGGTTGCTGGTTATAGGCAGCGACGCCCTGCCGTAACACCTGGCAACCGAAGATCGCCGACGACGTCCCCTCTTCGCCAATTTCGGCGCCGCAGAGGGGGGGGGGGAGACGGCGGTTGTATCACTGGGGCACGTGTTAACACCCCCACCACCTCTTCCCGTTCATGCCGCTTCGAGGCGACAGTACGCGTATGAGTCATTACAAAATATTAACCCACCTTGGGCCACCCGTACATGCCGCTTCGCGGCTCCTCGTCGGCGGCCCAAGAACGGCTTAGCCCTGCTGTCCCCCACTGCACCTCGGATGCTAGGTGTTACGTCATGATGATGCTGATATACGTTTATTTCTTTCATAATTAAAGCTCAGGCGATTGTCTCTACGGCGTGGCCTTAGAAAAATTCATAAAGTTTTACTGAGGCCCGTTTTCCCCAGGTAGGAAATGAGGGATCTAAGCAGCTCAAGTCTTCTTCCGGAATCCCCTGCTGGTTTTATCCATTCATTAAGGTTTTGGGCTTATCTTCGGGATCTATCGTAGCATGTGCATCCTCCATTTCTCTTCTGAAGTGTTTGCAGTCCCTCAAGTGAACCAAACAGTTCTCTTGAGAAGGGTAAGGACAGGAAGTGCTATAACGCCGCACCTCCTCAAGAAATGGGAGGCACAAGCAAAGTTGAGACAAGACCCGAAATTCATACCGAAACCACTAGAGTGTAACTTTTGCAGAGAAAAGATCCCACCAAATATCGATCACCTCCTGTGGGACTGTTACGTCATGCCGTCGTTCTCTATTCGCGACTCCAATTCACTATAGGTGGCGCTACTTGTTTTCCAAAATGGCGGTTATAGTGAGGGTCGGAGTTGCGTGTCGCTGCTGAGCCTGCCTCGTGTTTGTGTCTAGCGACAGAAATTATTTCTGCTTATACGAGGAAGCTAGGGTGTTATGAGCGCAGGTCACCTCTTTATCCTTAAAACAAAAACGGTATTTAGCGTAATACTTACGCCAGGAGGCACGTTTTAATTCTGGAACGAAATCGAAACTAACTTCTATTGTGGATTTGATTTCTCGGTATAGTTGTTAATTTCGAAATCTTTCGGGCACTTCAAGGTATTTTGGAGTTCAGTGTCTCTTTAATGTAACATTTGTACTTGTTCAAATTGTACTTGTTCAAAAATCAGTGCTCATATTTGTACCGTTTCTCGCTCAGATAATTGCCATGTGAAATAGTGAACGGCGAGCCTTTTGATGAGTTTTGGGGGATTTAGGTGATTCATTGCTTCAACATCATTCCTAGCACAAGAATAACAGAATCAATGCAACGTTTACAACATGTTCACAAAACGTATAAATTAAGAAACGCTGTTCTCAGTACAAAAACCCAAAGACAAAATCCGAGTCAGACAGCTGAAATGTGTGTGTTTTCTAAAGCAACGCGTGACACATAGGACTTTATATTACATCGTGTTTGACCGCTTGTCTAATTTGAGACGATGTCAGAGTTTTTTAAATGGTAAAGAGGAAACGAAATCAGACCTTTCTGGGAAAACTAATATGGTTAAATGGCGTATTTTTTTGATCGTGGCGTTTACTGGGGGCCTACATTGCCGCAATTTCTATTAATAATAATAATATATAATAATAATAATAATAATAATAATAATAATAATAATAATAATAATAATAATATATAAGTAAAATGAAGATATTTTATTCCGTAGCTTTTTAAGCTCTAATACATATAACTTCTTGCTTATGATATAATTTCAAACACGCGAACAATTATGACAATCGAAAGTGTCCAAATTATCATCACTGGTGCCAACTGCAGCATTTTTAATTAACAAGTTATAAAATAAAGATAAGTCTAAAATCAACGAAAACATTCTAGCTAATCTGAGAAATCCATCTAAAATTACATTAATTGTGGGCAAATCATATGGTGCTACCAAAGTCGCGACTTTGGCAATTGGCAAAACTTCCAAAGCCGCTGCCAATATTCTTCCGGAACAAATGCCCCCCCCCTCCCCCCCCCCCCCCCCCAAAAAAAAAAAGAAGAAGAAAAAAAGATAATTGATTTTTTTATTACTAATATTTTCAGAACATTTAGTTTCTTTAGTTTTTACACGCCGTCGCGGTTTGCCAATTTCAGCCTCTCCATTTCGAAGGAACGCCTGCCTACCTGCTTGCACGTCTCCTCACTGCAGCACGTTTCGTTGGCGTTGGAAGCCGGTAAAACAGTAGTGAATTTTAGTATGGCGTATACGAGCGAACACAAGCGCTGTGTTTTTGCGTTAGCTTTGCGTGTTCCACACTGCGCGTGCGCGGAGCCCAAAATTGCGGTCTTGGATTGGCGCATGGCGATGACGAGCATGCGCAACGTGGAGCACGCAACTCTAATGCAAACGCACAGAGCTTGCGTTTGCTTCTATACGCAATACTAAAACTCTCTAATAAGGTACAATCCCATACTGGCTGCAGCACTACGTTGGGACAGTGACGAGGGTTGTTTGCATTCGGAAATGACATTTCGCGAGCCACGATCGCAAGCAGTTCCGCCGTGCCCGCGCTGAGCAGGAGAATCAGGGGACCCTCACTAGAGCGCTTTCCGTTTCCACCGCGGGAGGGCGAGCGACGAGCTAGAGATGGGAAAAGCCAGCCAATCCGTGCGGCCGCCGTTACTATGCGATCTATCGCCTAGCCTCTAGAAATAAGCGGCCGAGGTGCGGGTGCGCGCTCTGGACGCCATCGGTAGCTCCCGCCTCCGGCCTTGGAGACCTGTGGACGCACACGGGCTGCGGTGCCGTTTTTCGGCCTGCCACGCCGTTCTTGACGCGCAGTTACCATGTCACCGGGCCGTCGGCGCACGGTGTCGTCGTAAGAAATTACTCTGTCGTTTTCCGCGCATCGCACGCACGTCTTTCATGTACACGCAAAGTGACCTGATCTGCCTACACCAGGGAGAAAGGAGGTTTCGGGATTGTTCTCCCCGCTGAAAAGTGCTGAGAGGCTGCATTAACCATGCTTTGTTATATATAACCGCTGCGCGAAATTCTGACGCATTTCTTCGAGATTCAGTGTGGTAACAGCACCGATTTCGGCCCATTTTCCTCCCCCTCTGCGTGCGCCCAATGTTTTGTTTCGTCGCGTTGCAAATAATAAACCGCATCACAATAAACGTCAGTCGTTGTAAATCAATATAAAGGCTCTTTCCGCATTGCGTAAAAACCATTGGTGAACATTCGTCTATAGTCTTCAGAAAGATAGCAAACTAGAAATTTAGTGCTGGGTAAAGAAAAAGAAAAAAAAAGAAGAAAACAATAAATTTACGTAAGGTTGGGTCCAGTCCTCGAAATTGTTTTGCTTGAGGAGAGGGGGCACAAGTGCTCGTTTCTTGGTGAGTGAGGGCAGATGAGGTCACAAAGCAGAGAAAATAGAATTAAAGCAGCTGCGCTAATTATCTGAAGCTGGCATATCCCTGTTGTGGACTCTTAGCATATTGTGTGCACTATGCACAAGTGCTGCGTGGACTTGCTTCCACTCGCTGCGTCAGCGAGTGCGTTTGCATTGCACTTGGGTCCTCCTCACAGTCTGCGTTGGTAGCGACGGCCCAAAGATAGCCACCGTTAATGATGTTTAACATAATTTTAGACAAACCCCTGAGACTGGTATTGTTTGATGAGGTTTTGTAAAGGGTCTATAGACCTTTTGCTGTATTACCCAAGCATCAAGGAGAATGCAGGGATCGGTGTTCCACGCGCCACACGCGCACGCCTTCCCCGTATAAAAGATTCGAAGTAAATAACCAAAATAAAGCGTTGGCAAACGCGCGTGCAAGATGCCATTTGTTTTAGGTATTTGCTTTAGAAAAGTTACTACTGCTGAGGCCAGCACGTGTGGCGCGTGGAACACCAATCCCCGCATTCTCCTTGATGCTTGGGTAATATTCCGAGCGCTAACGCGGCGTGGGCACTTTGGACTTTG
Organism: Ixodes ricinus; assembly: GCA_037355805.1. NCBI lineage: Eukaryota > Metazoa > Arthropoda > Arachnida > Ixodida > Ixodidae > Ixodes > Ixodes ricinus. Next base: position 21,421 of record JAZHYW010064505.1, read on the forward strand.
TGTAAACCACTGTCTCCCGTCCCCAATTTCCCTTCCTCCGGCACAAGCAAACCCACACCCAAAAGTGAAGAGCTCCCGCCAACCCCATTGGGCGCGCCACTTCTGTCGGCTAGCATTAAGCGGCTGGTTAATGCTAGCCGGTTAATGCTAAAAGACAATCTCGAAGGCATAGCGAAAGGAGGAGGAGGAGGGAACACCGTTCTGCCAGCGGTTCGCGGGGCACCAGCCTGCCAAGAGGAATACCCCGGCGGAGTGACGAGCGCGAGACGCGACAGCACGGGCGCCTGCTGCCGCCACCTAGGCTCCCCTCAACTGCCTCACGCTCGCTGGTGGTCTGGGGAATCCGCGACCGACCGGCGTGATTTATTCCCCCGCTAGGCCCCCAAACGCGCAGCTCGAGCATGCAGTGGTGCGAAGGCACGCTGTTTATCGAAGGTCCCTCTTCGTTCCATTTCCCGGTGCGTGTTCCGCCTCGTGGTTTCTCGGTGCCTCTCCTGTTCCCGTCGCCTTAGCCGGTGGCGTGTATTTTGGACGCGAGCCGAGCTCCTGGTCCCGGCCGGTGCGCCCCTGTTCGTCTCCGAGTCCCAGGAGTACGGGGCCCGAGCTCTGCGCTGCTCTCGCTTCGTGGCGGGTCCACGGCAGCCGGCTCGCGTCGGGAGAGCCGCAGTGTGCTTTTAGAACCTCCCCAGTCTCCAGGCGTGCTTTTGTTGGCTGCGAGAACGCGGGCGCGGTTTGGCAGGCGCAGAGGGCGAGACGTCTCGCTCGATGCGCTAGAGAGCTAGTTGCACGAGGGCCATAGCGTTGAATCTTTCAAGCCGACACGATTCATTGACTTTGACCGTGAATGACATACGGAACTCAAAGCCAACTCCCAGTCTCAGGATATTAATCGAGATTTCACCATAATCTAAACCCGGAGACACGGACTCATAAGATACCAGTCGCCGAATACGTAAAGGTTTCGGGGATTTTTATTTTAGTTGAAGAGTGTAACTGGGAAGCGCATTTCGATATATGATTCACGACGGCGATTTGTTTGCTGACTAAACTGAATATCTGTTTGGGAGCACGATGATGCATCTATTACGAAGAGGTGAAAGTTGCGGCGTGGCGGTTGACCAACAGACGCTCTCATCTGCTGCGGAACCGGTCTGGCGAAGGTGTTTCTGTGAATGTTCCTAGCTCCGTCGCGAACTGTACCCCCGTGAAGCATGATTTGCTAACAGCATGTTATTTTTATATCTATAACCGAAAAGTATAGAGATAACCTTGAGTCACATCAAATGGGTTCGATATGCGAATAAAAATGGTAGAGTAAATGGATGGCAAGTTAGTTGAATGCTAAGATTAGTCCCCGAGGCCAATGGGGTGGAGGACTTCATATCACATATGCGCACATTGCTACGAAGCCAACTCATCGTCTTCGCCTCCCCAGTTTTCTTGCCCTCGTGGCTGTAGATGACTGATTTTACTGCCGAAAGCAGGGGAAGAAGGTGGGGGGGGGGGGCAGAAATGCGTGCGGAGAGGCGTTGCTCTATCGGAAGTACGCCTGGAGCTGTCTCGTCTAAGGGTACAGTTTGGCGAAGCAGTCCGTAGCGTGTGGGTCTCAGCACTAAATGAGTACCATCAAATAATATATGCCTGGAAGCTTGCCTACTTATACCAAGTGGTGTACACAACACCGGGTCTGAAGGAAGTTAACCGAATACCGGACGCAAGGCTGCTGAACTTAGTTTCTGTGTCGTTTTACGACGGCGCAAAGACTTTTCCTTTGGGACTTCTCAAAGCGGAGCTTATTTATGTACTCTGGATTCGACGCTGCACTTCTTCAGCTGCCACAGTGAGGCATACAAATAAAAGAAATCGCCTAAATATTTAATTCGTGGCAGGCAAAAAGCTGTAAAACGTTCTTTTTCTTCCGATGCAGTTTCAAACGTAGCTACACGTGTCTTCAATCAAATCGGTCATTTACGAAACAAATGTTCTTCAAAGATCGTTCTATAGAAGCTTCTGCACCATCCCTTCTAAACACACACAAAAAAGTGACTTGTCAAAAGAGAAAAGAAACAAAGAAGCAAATGGTCCGCATGCTGATAGCTGCCCACATCTTCTTCATTAGTTTTATAGGGAATTCAAAGATTCAGTTTTAGTCCGGGACACAGGACCTTGAAAGGTGCGTTTGTTGCCCCAACTGAAGTCGCTAGATAAGAGCTAGATAGGTATCACGGGACTTTAGCCTCACCTAGCGAAATAACGGCCGCCAATTCATCGAGACATTCTTCCAGCCCTGCACGAGACAATACAGCGTGTAAGTTCGTCTGCTCCTTGCGGAACTCGTGCGTTCGTTTACCCGCCAAATGAGTACACGCACTTTTCTTCCTCACCGACCTCAATCAATGACCGCACGTGCTTGGCTGCCTCGTCATCGCGCGTTCCTCGCGCGCCCTCAATGTTGCCATTTGAATGGCGTGCGCCTCATCGTGTTCCTCCCCGCGCCAGAGATGCATTCGGAATCATATCAAATCAAATCAAATCAGTTTATTTTCTGCCACAAAAATACATTCGTGACAAGAAATTTCAGAACAAGAAACACAGGCCGTGGTTCATGGTCACGCTTCTTACTCAGTAATTCGTTTTCAAGGGATAGCTTTAATGCGCTTGTTTCGCACAAAAGCCGGCATCAACGCCGGTGTCGTGGGACGGAAAAATCCTGATTGGTCGATAGGGTCATGACGTCACAGCTACATGACCTCGCGCGGGAATTTCAAACAACCGATTTCGCCCACCTGAAACGTGTCGTCACGCGTGGAACGAAAGTGATTAGAACATATGTAATGCGAATTAAAGGTCGCCGCATGCCTCAAATGATTTCACTTAATAAAGTTTAAAACAAGCGAAAAGTTTTAGGCGGAGGAGGCTTTCGAACCCACGACCCTTTGGTTACGAGCCAAACACGCTACCGACTAGGCTACGCAGGAAATTTTTTTGTCTTTACTAAGGCCACGCAGAAAATGTGTTTTCTTTATTGCGTGGTAAAGACATTTCAGCACAGCCAATGGTTCTATCAACTTACAACTTTTCAATGTTCAGTCTAATTAGGAATTCTAAAGACATTGCGTATTCGCTATGTCGCACTTTGATAGCGCGGCCAGTTTCAATCATTCACGTCCTTCAATCGAAAACTCTTTCTTTTAGAAGATGGTCTTTAGCAAACTCGTCCACTCGAACTCTGGTTGAAAGTCAGTGAAGGCTCTTCGGATTTGTTTCAATACACGTCTATATATTTCTGCATTATATTTCGGTCATTTATCGTATCAAACCTCATATCAAGCAAAAGCCTTTTTACGTCAAGTCCGCGCCTCGTCGCTCTAATTAAAAGGTGCCAGACAAGGAGCGATATCGCCCTATCCTTAGACTTGCATCCAAAGTTGCGAATCGTCATCGCCTCCTTCTGCAGCTGTTGATGCATGTTCAAGAGTACGCTTAATGTCTTGACTGTCAGTGTCCATTTTCCTTTCAATGCGACCTGCTATGCTGGGCCTGATGGTGTTTCTCACAAAAAGATTTTTGGTTTACCTACAGCCGACTCTAGTTGTTTTAGGAGCCTGGGGCGGTTTGATCCGCTGTTGGTACTTCCGCCACCTCGCTTCCCGTGGTAAGTGTCATGCAACGATGTTTCTTCCTTGGTTGCCGGAAGGGCATCCCTTGTCACTTCTTCTGCCTCAGTGGTGTCTAATATTCATTTGGCTCTTCATCTGCGATGAATTCCCCTGTGACTCTGGCGTACGTTTTCACACATTCGGCGCCATTATCTCGAAATCGGAAACACTTCGGACATTTCGGAACTCGACACTCCTGTAGTTATGTGTCCTGTGCGTTTACAGCGTAAACAGAGCGGTGCACGACGTGGGGTGACGTTCGGCGCTATTCCGCCAATTATCTTCGTCTGGTGGGTATACGTCTTTGATGTTTACACCTATCTTCAGTTCCATTCGGGCTACTCGGGTTGTTGACTCCACACCTTCGAAACCTTCAGCACGCCATGTTTCCCTTGCAAGTCCAGTCACGTTCCCATATAGGGCTCCAAGTTCTTACGTACGACCTCGTCGGCTACGTGGAAGGGCACCCAGCATAGTCTGAGGCGCACTTCAGTGGTGTTAGGGTCGAGCACCAAACACTTCAGGTTCTTTACCTTGAGTTCCTTGGCTCCCACCACCCGTTGTTTTGCCGCTGCAGATCGAAGGGTCAGCATCCATACGTGATTCATCTAGTAGGGTCCGAAGGCGGCGATTTCCTTCAAGACACCGCACCTTCCAAGCTCCTCTCTAAAGTCCTCTATCCGATAGTGTCGTCCTCGGAGGTCACAGTGTAAAAACACTGAGTTTAGCGCAGCAGTTCCCGTGATCTTCGATGGCAGGCAAACCTTTGTATTCACCATTTGAGGCAAAAGACGATGATCCGCGACCGTGGGAGGGCGTTGAAAACGGTCCTTGGGAGCTCATTATTTTTCGATTCGACTTTCTCGGCGTCCCGTAGGTTACGCAGACACGCTTGCAGGGCTTGCGAACGAGCTGGGATTTATATTTACCTATTGCGTTCCACCCCTAAAGGTGAAGCTTAAGCGCCCTCCTGTAATTTTTTCGGTGTCCTTACCGGCTAATGTTGAAATGCCATTGGCTTAATAACGGCCCTCTGTTTATCAAACTCTCGGTGACTATGGGAGCCTTGGTATGAACCTGAAGCCAGTGCCCTCGTCGACGTTTTCTGAACGCCGTCGGAGCGAGCAAGCTGAAATTCCGAACACACCGGAACGGTGACTCCTTCCGAAAGTACGATGGAGCCGCTCTGAAAGGTGCCTTCTCCGAAAATAAACTGAAAGGCTAACGAGGTTGTTTACCTTCGGTGCAACCTAGGGACGTGCCTGGTCCATGCGCCATCTCGTACGGGGTTTCCCTCAAATACATCGCGTAAACCCCACTGACTCGTTCTAAATAGAGCGGTTGGCCGTCGACCCCGTTTGCCTTTTCTCGAAAGAAAAAAAAAATATATATAAGAAACACTGGAGCTTCAGCGAGGTTTGGAAATTAGTCACCATTTATCCAAGCGGCTCTTTGGAGTTCAGTACATTTGAACCAACGTTATGAGATATATTCAGTGTGGAATTTCCCCTACAACCGTGTGCGTATTATTATTATTATTTTTCTTTTTTTTTTTGCAACAGGTGCGTTACGGTTGCATGAATATATTTTCGTCTGCTAACAAACTTTCTCGACAAATATTGTAGACTAGCAGCTCTGCACTTGAGATAGGAACGGAAGCGCGCAATGATACATATTTTTTAAAGACTAGAGACAACTCAGTGAATTTCCTGTAAATCTAACGCGTGCGCTGGGCACTGTGTGTGTTTATGCTATAAAAACAGGCGAGCATTTGAACAAAAAATATGTTTCGTACCTGCAATAACAATAACATACCAGAACGTGTTATTAATAAAAGCTACAAAAATATAATAAAAATTAACTGCCCAAATATTTTGATACCTGTTTGTTTCTGTCGAAAGAAGGGGCGGAAGGTATTCAATGACGATGATGATTGCTCTTAATGCGGAGCCGTGCGCCCCCTTGCTCCCGACACGTGAAGGGACCCCGAGCGGAGATCCACAACCGCCGGGGATTGCCATTCTTCGTTTTGGGGCAATGGAGCAAATCTGCGAAGGAGCAGGCAGTCCCCGCGGAGCCGCTTTGTTCGACTCGGGGAAAAACGTTCTCTACTCGGGGTGTAGGCGCGTGTTGCCTGCTTGGGTGGCTGAGCGAATGTTGTGCAGGCAACAGGACTACACGGTTACACGGTACCGACCACAATAGTTACTTAATGGCAATCGAGCCCTATATGCGGCTGAGTTTTAAAGAATGTTTTAATTGCGTAAGTATACGGAAACCCATATTTGAAAAAAGTTTGAGGCTAGGGGCTTGAATGGTAAAACCGTCGTGCAAATATGGATTTGAGAGTAAATTAATTTAGTACACTCTTTCTTTGCCTGTTGGCCAAGCAGAGAGGGAAGATGACTTATTTGTGTCAACGTCGGGGTAACTGAAAATTCGCAATGGCGAGAGAAGCAATCTTTGGGGGAGCCGTGTCTAGGTAATTTTCTAGACACGGCTCTCTCTAGATACAGATTCTCTAGATAGGGCTACTCTTCTTTATATCGGAGTGTTTATTGTACAAATTACTTGCATTTTTTTTTGTTGTAGATGTGTTGAAACGTGAATGAGTGTGTACTTACTTTTGAGTGCTCCTTCCTGCTAAAATTCCTAAGGGATTGGCAGTATTTTCAAATAAATAATAAATAATAAATAAATAAATTGCACCCGAATGAGTCAAAGGATGTAGCCTTCTGGGTACGAATGTATCCGCTTGTTCGGACGGGCCAGAAAAGCCTTGCTTGCGCGTTGTTTTTGAGCCAGTCAATCTCGAGCCTAGTTGCACCATTCGATAGAAAAAGAAGAAAGCTGAATTCTAATGATTCAGAAAGAAAGAAAAAAAATGTATCAAAGAAAGCGAGCAGTACATTATTACTTTTGATGACGGGAGTGTCAAAAGAGACGCCACCGGACATAATACTTATGCTATGTTCGAAGCGATACAACGACCGCCGCCGGACACCGATATTGTTAAAACCCCATTTGGTCAATTAAGAGATCATAAAGGAGGTAGAGAGAGCCAACAGACAGCATTCCTCAAGAATGGGTTAGGCTTGGCGCTCTCCCAGCGAGCGATGAGCAGTGCGATAAAATGATGGGCGGAAAATACTTGTGTCGATGTAAACAAAAAGGGGACGAGTGATCATTGAATTTACTGCATTAAAGTTAGGGAAGGAAAAGGGAAAGATATCTAGGATTGGTACCCTAGATATCTTGGAAGACGGACCCTTTCCAACATTTGCAAGCTGAAATGACGTGCTACGTCACTGCCGCAACTCGGAACTTGCATGGGCCTTCAATCAGCAACGGATGTCGTCTACCCAATTAGGCGAATTCGAAACTAGCGGTACACAAAGAGCTGGTCAAAAGTTGAGTCCGCCGAAACCAGTGGCAGGGATGGTCTTATCGGTTAAGGCGTGGCCCCGGATAGGCGAAGGTGGAGGTTGCAGGTTCAGTACCCGCTCCTGGCCAATTTTTTCTCCAGCTCTCTTTCCCTTTACCTTCCCCTAACTTTAATGCAATAAATTCAATAATCGCTCCCTCCCTTGTTCGTTCACAAATATGGCTAACGTTTATGTTTGAGCATATTGGTACTTCCTGGTTAAAATTTTAAAACATCGCAAAGACACGGACAAGGAAGTTCTTGTCGTGTCTTTGCGCTGTTTTTAAATTTTAACCGTGAATATATATATCGTAGAGTAATATGCACAAGATAAAAAGAGAACACTGTCATAGGGAGGCCCCAGAGGCCCAGATAGACCAGTGACAGCTAGCGCTCCTAGCGGGCGGCAGGAAACATAATTTGGTTCTGGTTCCGGTCAAGGTAGTTTTGTTTTCGGTTTGGGCGTTGCTGCCCCGATACACTTGTCCTCCTCTTTTTCCACTCTCTTTCCTCCTCGCCTCGCTAGGCTCTCAAAAGCTCCTCGGCTTTCGCTAATTTTTTTTTTAATGTGGACGCAGTTTTGTTTTGATTTTTATCATAGAACCGTGCAAAATGTGTCAAACAAAATTTTACCTTCACAAAACAGAAAAAGTGAATTTCTTGTGTTTTTTTTTTATTGTAAAACATTGAAGTTACACATTCGCCACATTGACTTGTGGCTGGTGGAGAATTTTGAGGTAAACAACAGTAAGTGGTTCAAGAACATTTTATTGAACCACAGTTATGTACACATGATTTATTTCTGAAGCTCTGTATTTTTTTGAAGGAACAGATACTCACAAAAATAAATGTATAAAGGGGTTCGGCATATCGTACAATTGGTAATGGATTTTTATCCAGAACCAAGTTAAAACTTTCCATAGGGAACATGCTGAATGGTCCCTTCACTTTCACACAGACTATGGCACGGGAACTAAGTGCCGAAATAAAAAGAGAGCGCTTTTATTACCAGTCAAAATAGCATAATACGAGTGCGAAGCCCATACCGGAAAAAATTAATTCCCAATTTTCGGCTAATACAAAACAGACGAATCGGCATAGCCTGAAACTCACTGTGGGCGAGCCATTATCAAACAATGAGAGCTATGTTAAGAATCTGACAAGATTTAACACTCCTAAACATCCCCCGAAATATAGTGTTCAGGAAAGAAGTATGGCTAATGCAGAATCAATGGACAGGCACAGCAGAGACAGATGCCCAAGGTAATATAACATAGCACAATATTTTCAAAGCCAAACAGTCATTGCAACAGTACATAATCCGTGTTCATTACATGGCACACACCCCACCACTATGAAGTTTGACGAACTAAAGCTATACGCAAGTACACAGTATTCTGAACAGGAGGGAGCAGCATGGAACGGTACGTAAATAAATAAATGAATGTCCAACACAAATGTCACACACACACAAGAGGGCTTGATGTTTATCAAGATACTGAAGTCATATACAGTCAGATCTCGTTAACATGGACACCTACATTCAACAGAACAATCGTCCATGATGTGAGCCGTCCATATTAACGAATAAAGGTCAAGATCACGAATAATAAACAAGAAACGTTCCACGAAATCCTAGCGTAGCGTATCCAAGTCTTTGACCTGCAAACCATATTATTTTTATCACTTACATTATGCATACTGAAGATGAAGGGGTAAAGGAAATTACGAAATGTTTTCTCAGATTTTGAAATTGTTTGGTATTGCATTACTAGGTTAATTGTTAAGTGTTTCGCATTGGCATGGATTTTCTACTTATTGCTGAGCGGTGCAACATGGCTAAACAAACAGTGCTCATGTGTTCCGAGCCGACTAAAACAGCCAATTTCCAGTGCTTCGCGAGGTAACCTTACAAGATAATTTCAATTGGAGTATAAAAGTAATTTGTGCATTTTAGTCTTTGCTTGAATGTGACAACACAAACTGAATTGGTTTCGAAGAAAATATTCATTGGATCTCTTGTCAATATTTCGTAAGGTTTGCTTTGCGAATCATTGAGAGCAAATTTTCACTTGTAGACAACAAGGTTTTAACACTTACTTCTGCTCGTCCTGTTTAGCTGAAGCTGTACTTTCTAGCTGGGGAAGAACTGGCAGTTTTTATAGTGGCCGGTAATACGTAATTTATAGCGGTAATCGAAGCTGCGGAGTTAATTTTGATGAAACAATATTCTCACGAATATTCTTTTTTTAGCTTCACTGAGTGTTTGCTTCGAGTTACGTACCTTTGGTTAATGCAATCCGAAAGAACTTAACGCCTGGCTTTTTATATGTTTTCCCATTGTTGGCGCCCCAGAGACCACAGCAGTAGCTTTTGTAGGACATCACCTGGGCATGTTAGAGAAGAATAAGACACATTAATTGGATCATCAACAATGCGTTCCTCGGTTCCTTGCAGAAGCGTCCGAAATAAGCGGCGTTCAGAATAATATTATAATACACTGTAGCGAATACGATACAGCGGTGGAAATCGATCCGTCGCACCCACGGATCGTTTCGTCAACATGCGACGTTTCATCGACAGTTCGTTTCATTGAAAAACTTCCCTCTTTAGTTTCAAACTTTCAACTACACACCTTGCCAACCTTTCGACGTTTTGTCGAACACAACTCTGCTGTATTCGCAACAAACTATTTGCGTCTCGCCTAGTTTGGAAAGAGGGGGGGGGGGAGTATTTGATTAAATTAAGCGCTCGCTTTACGCACTTGATAAAAGGAAATACGTCGTCGACGCAACGTTGCAGCAGCGCGTGTTTACTATACGAGTTTCTACGAAACGTCACAGTGTCAAAGAAGCGTGTGTCATAAAAAGTTGTTTGCGGAACGTGTTCCGGTGTTGCCAAGAAACGTGTTTCGACAAAACGGTACGAACCCGTGAACTTACCTTCTGTTCAGGGGAGAACACCTGAGCTGACCGAAGCTACTGCGAAGAACGCTCGTTCCAGGAACTCACAACGAGCGGATCAGCGTGCCGGCGTTCACAATTCCGCTGCTCACGAAGCGGCCGTTGCGTAGAAACCGTGGTCACGCGGGACCGCCGAGATAAGGGGACGCTCGCTGCCGGCCGGTGGTACGGAGCCATAAATCACGTGGTCTATGTGACGCAAAATATGAAAGTTATTAAAACATAATAAAAGCCCAAAATAATCTTGAAACATTACAATTTTTAGCCGAAGTATTTATTCGCAAAAACCTGCATAATACGTTCAAGAGATTTTACACAGAAGCGCCGCTCAGCGGACGGCATTAAACGCACGATCTGGGACGGGGAAATTGGGGAAATGGATAAAATAAAGGTTCTTCACGCCCCGAAACGACGATTTAATAATGCCTTCTAAATATTTTTAAACGATCGCGCCTTAAATACTGCATTTCATGCGTTATAGAACTTTGAAAATAAAGGTCACTACCAATTTTTATCAATTGCAGAAATTGTTTTTGCAATCACACTATTGCTTGTTAGAATGGTGCGATTATATTTTGTTTCGCAGTCACCTCAATGGCTCTTAACCAACAATATATATATATATATATATATATATATATATATTTTTTTAAATCTGGGGGCTCTGAGGTGAAGCGCTGGCCTACGAATCACCATTTGGCGTTTTCGAATTCCGTCCGATGTGCCCGCAAATTGAGGGAAGCATACTGAGAATGCACCGTTTAACCGAGATTTCGGTTTATTATAATTAACCCGCGCTTTCTCTTTCTTTTTTTTTTTGCCGGCGCGTGTTAGATGTTTTTTATTGGTTTAGCTTAGTGTCACAAGTACGAGACGATTAACCGATTGATTAATCGATTAAAGGGTGGCGTAAAATCGGGTTACACTTTTTAATCGTTGCCCATCCCTAGTTGTTAGACAAGCTGGCATGGATGCTACAGCGTGCATTGATTGAATTGTCGGTTTTATGGTGTTTTGCGGGAGACGGGGTCCATAAACTCGTCTTCCGGTTAATAGTGTCGAAAATGGTGCGGTTAAAGTTAGACGGTTGCCGGGTGAAGTGGGCGTCTAGGAGTAATTGTCGGAATAATTTTTCGCTCTATACATGTAAAGGAAAAAGGGTTAGGTCGGCTTCGAAGAGAAGGGACGAAGGACAGACCTTTCGATAAGATAGCGCGTTCAGGGGCAGAGAGGGGTAAATCGTCTTGTATGGTTACAACGTCAGTACGTTGGACGGCGGCCTGGTCATTCTGGGGAAAGAGAGTGTCTAGTTTCCTGGATTTAGAGGCGAGACCATCGACGTAGATATACGAGTTGACTTCACGAATTTTGTCGATAATTTTGCGTGAGTGAGAATGGAAAGGTGAGTCAAGGGACTTGATGAGTCTTTTAGGGACGGTGAGCTTTTGGCGTAATTGGGCACAGGGGTAATTATGGAATCTCAGATGGGCCTTCATTAGTTGGAGAGCAGCATTCTCTAATATTTAATTGTGGCGCTTTCAGAGGGCCGGATCATCAAAGCGATTGGCAGAGTGCAGGCGGAAGCCATTGGGAATTACCAGGTTGCGTAGGCACCGCTTCAGGAAAGAAAGGTGACTAGCTGCCTTAGTGAGCTTGAGGGTGGTCAGAAAAACTTCAAGAGCTGGGTGGAACTGGAGATGTGGCAAATTATGGAAACCGAGTGGTGAGTTGTTTAAGAGAAGGACGGAGTTGAGAAACACGAGGAACACAGAGCGAAAATAATTGGCATTTACACTAGACATGGAGGCAGAGGTGTGGACTTTGAATCTAAAGATGTGCGGTTCTGTCGGGCACTGTCAGTATACTAGTAGGGATATGAAGGAAAAGAGAAGTGCCAGAGGAAAGGACAGGAACGACGTTTTGACCTAACGGTCTTCTTCAGGTATTGGCAGCGAGATGTTTTGGTGGCGCCACCTCGCATGCGCCCTCCTGTGACGGAGCTGGTAGGATGCGACCCGACGACGCTCTATGTCAAAGCGCGGAGTGGCTATGTTAGTTCGCATTTATGCCGATTAAAAACTTTATTTAATAAAGAAACATGTGTGACGGTTTTGTGAGTGATCTTTCTAACTAATACTAACACCTGTTTCTTTTTATATTAAAAAGAAACTTTAAAATGTTTAAAGACAAGCCTGGGGCATCACATTGTAGCTTGCGTGGCGTTCGTCAGCAGTGACTTTAGTCAGCACTATCCACAGTTTCTCTGATTCATTCTTTTTTTTTCTCGGATCTGTGGAGGCTGCTGCAGAAAAAGCTTTTGCATTCGCCAGAGTAAATGACGGGCTGTCTTCTTAGCTGTGCACACGCGCACAGTTGTGTTGCAAAGCGCCGCACGCTTGTTTTAGCTTCATTTGAGCTTGCCAATACCGACTCTTCTATCCAAGTGTGACTCAACGGTTGCTGACGAGCTAAGGCTCGTCAGCAACTGACGCTTAGCTCCTCCCGAATCGAATACGTGGCAAAGAAGTTTATCACGTCGCGACTTCTGCTCAAATGCAAAGCAGACATTTTCAAAATTTTTAAATTGCCGGACATGGCCCGGCAAATTCAGACGATTGAATAATTTGTTCTATTCAATATTTTACTAAGAATTGTTTCCAAATTTAAAATCGCTCGCTGAGAAGCGCATCACGCATTATGCGCATTTCGGTCCGCAAAATTAAACATACCAGCGGTAGTAATTCATAGCAGGTGTATACCTCATTTTTGGGACGCTGAAGTGTCATCGACCTACTAGAGTTAAGACTACGATCGCGAGGTGGTCTCGCACGTTTCCTAAGCGTTAACCGGGTGAATAAACAGGGATTTAATTGAAACGACTCCGAAGCCAGCCATTGCTTCTTCCTGCCAGCTAGTTTGAGGAAAGGTTTGTTTACTGGTTTACAAAATTCAAAAAGGAATCAACCTGGAACTAACAAGAGACCAGCACACACATAACATATTGGAACCAACAGGATACACTGAGTCGCTTTAAATAAAGTGTTAACTACACACGCGAGAGGTTCTCGAATTTCGCTTTCTTATTTTCAATTAGATGAGACATTCCTTTCTCAGTTTTATTTTGTCCGAATCATAATAAACAAAATTATACCCTATTCACCGTGGTAGATGTTGTTGTGGGGTAAAGCGCTGGATATTCTATTTTCATTATCCAGCTTTTTGTTCTGCGGTAGAAAACAGCACACTACCATCCGAGCGCTTCGACACCTCAGAGCTAAAAATGTTTGGTAGCACGACTACACGTGCCACGGTTTCAAGCTTTGATAACATGTCCTACTACAAATATCACATCAGCAGATAAACACAACGCGTGAGACAGGCTTTGCCGCGCGTTACCCAAACAAGCACATGAAACGAGCTGACGTACCGAGGTATCCAAGATCTGCGCGGTCTGTCCCAGTCTGCCCTACTTGTGACCTCACAAACGATGATGATGATAGCTAGAGAAGCGCCCCCTGTAGTTCACGCACGCCGCCAATATTGAAAAAGGAGATGACAGATCAAAAAAAATATATATATATATAAACATATATGCAACGTATACACAAAGGCGAAGGAAACAGTTGACAGATGTCACGTCATGGAGTCAGAGAGGAGGAGGAAAAGTCAAGTAAGATGCAAGAGGTCTGTAAGTCAATAAATGGAGGAACGCGGGCAAGGGGAAAGCTTAGGGCACCCCGCCTAACCACCCAAATTATCAACAAAAAAGAGGAGGGAGGGAGGGAGGGAGAGAGAGAGAGAAAGAGAGGGAGGGAGGAGCGGGCGAAATGGGAATGTCTAATAGCCGAACCAAAGTTTCTGTTTTATATTAGAAAGGAATTCAGTCTTTAGGTTAAAAATTAATCTGTTTTCTTCCTTTATGCGTGAGGCGGGTGTTTGGAAGCCTGATTTGATGACGCATACTTGCATGTTGAGTTCTTAATGATTCGTGGAGAAGTGTTTAGATACGTGTGTGGAGAGGTCATTTTTAAGTTGGCCCGCTATTTCTAGAGTGACAAGTCTGCAGTGCTCTCGGAAGCGTTCGTGGAGTCGGCGGTCAGTTTCGCCGATATATAATAAGGTCGGACAGAGTGTGCAGGAAATAATCTATATCTAATTAGAAGATTTACAGGTGTGATTGTCAGGGATTCTCATTAGCAATTTGGGATGAGGGCCGGTGTGTTTGCACGTAAGGCATTTCGGGGCGCCGTACGGCGTTGTACCGGTGAGAAAAGTGGGAAGTTTCGTGGACTGCTTGCTCCGTTCTAGAAGGGAGCGTAAGTTGGACTGTCGACGGTAAGTTAGGGCGGGTGAGATCAATAAAAATTTATTAATTAAGCTATACTTTCAAAGCCCACATGGACAGTAGTTCGTTTCTTCCGGGTTGTTCTTAATGATCAGACGACTAGACTGCATCTAAAAATCCCTCCATGCAACACTGCGCGCGTTGCATTATGGGACCTTTTGGCACTGGAGAGGAGTGGCATGGTTTCGATTTCAATTGCCCCGTTGACGAAGTAGTGCATCTCAGCACTGCATGAAAATAAAGTCAGCGGCCGCTTGCATTGCACCCGTTCATATTCGTGAGATCCCCCGCTAAAATATGAACCTCCAGCGGCCGTAAGGACTTGCCTAGACTTAGTGTGGAGTAGGAGTAAAGTGAGTGGCATCCCATACCTTTTTTGGAGGCCTGGCTATCACTTATGAGTGCAGCATGATCCTCTAAGAAACCTAGGATATTGAGACGATGGAACCGTATGATTGGCCCAGTACAATTCTTCTTCTTCCTTTGTTTACCAGGGCACGAACTCCAGTACGTCGGGAGCGCCAAAAAACGTGCCACATAATTCTTTCCGTATAGGGGGCATTCACTGGACGCCATATTTGAGGGCGATGTTTAGGGCGCATGCTCAGAACGAGCTTACATTAATAGTCTGTTAAGACCGGCAATCTTGATGGTGTGGAATGCACGTTGCAAAAGAACTGACGAAGCTCACCGTCAGCACGCGCACAGCAACCACGCACACAGATATGGCCGCCAGCGAATGCACCCTGTTGGTAGGCAACACCATAAATTTCAGGGAAGTCCCATATTCGAAAATGCAAGCACTACATTTGGTCGTGAAGTGATGTCAAGATACGGGCTTAAGCTGATGTCATGACTTGAGGTTGACAAATCGAAACCGAAACGGTGGCCGAAAGGTACCCAAAATGCTTTGCGCTGCACTACGCCGCTAGGATCGCTTCGAACTTGCAAGAGGTCTCTTGATCCATAGACCGTTCCGGAAAATACCAGGATACCTAGCGGCGAGGAGATGTCGGCTTGTTCCGACTTACGCTCGTGCCGACTTAATCACTTCGTCTATCTTAGAAGCGACACGATTCATTGTGTTAAAATATGTGGAATTGACCCCCGACATTCCCGGTGCGCTAATTGCGCACCGGCAATCTTACATTTTTCAACTCATATGTCGTGTTGCCGTGTACGTGACTTGCCATTAGCTCAGTACGATTTGCGCTTTTCTTTCTGGCCAGATTGGCTGAAGACGCGAGCTATAGTGTACGCAATTGCCGCCTTTGCAGGAGGACCCATAGGCTTCTTGCGCTGAAGCTTTGAACAAACTGTGGCGCCCTCAGTTTGGGTAGTACAAGCTCACATGATTGGGCCTCGCACTCTTATGGCACGTTGGCTGAGCTTTTTTTTTTCTCTCTGTGTGGTGCTGAAGAACGGGAAAAAAGTCGGGGCTTCAATCCACGCTGTGAGGGTCGTTGGCCAGCGAAGCTGTGGCATCACCTGCAACGATTGCCCACTGCACTATAGACCCTTTTTATGGCAAACGACACCAGGGGGTGCTCCCGTCTTTGACGTCCCAGAGAACTGATGCCACTCAGCCCGCTGTGAATTAAATGTAAACGTGTGACCATCCTACTATGTAAAGCTTAATTGCCACAGAAGAGCTGACCCCTGAAGGTGTGGATCAATTATATAAGCGAAGCGCCTGCTATGTAAGGTAATAAACACGGAATGCTATATTAAGATCGTATCGATTGTATGCAGCTTTCATTAGCTCAAATTTTTTTCGTTCGTCAGGAATGTTCATTAGGCGGGGGGCCATCCTGATTTTCGCTAATGTCTTTTTTTAATGTTTACAGTGCAGTTACGTAATTTTGTATGGCGTTACTAGGTGGTGAAATGTTTTTGCCCGTGGTTCTTCCATCGACAGTAAAACTAAGGAATCAAGGGATGGGCATTGCAGCAGTGTCCCTCAGACAGTATATTTCGATGAGTTGGTCATGAATATTTAATAACAGTCGTGAACTTGAATTTCTTAGTGTCGCATGTCCAACGTAAAGAATACAAAGAAAGAAGAAAATCCAGAAATATTATTCGATATATTTCTTTTCATCTGTCGAAAAATAATTCTGCTAATAAGGAGGAAAGCACGAATCCGCAGACGACCTCAGCTGAATGAATTCCTTCTCGGGTGTTATTTTGGGTATGTCGATACCTGCGACTTCACTTTAGAACTCTAAAACAATAATTAAGTTGCTCGAAAACGTGTGATTGTTCGTGGCGGTTGGTGCTGTTTGAGGTAACTGACGATGGGAGTATGCACACAAAACAGGGGATGCGGCCTTACAACTTGGCTCCATTGGCCTTTGGGGAAGATCATATCACAGCGGTCGACACAAGGGTCCATTAGACGGGCATAGACACTTTCCGCGCGATATGCGATTCGACCAGTGGGGAATGGTATAAAGTAACCATGGCCATCGACTGTCTCGATAATCTTCCCTAACCAGTGTTTTTCAGGGTCTTAAAGTATAGCCTGCCGGTACGGGTGGATTACAAAGAAAGTTGGTTTCATGTCGTTACATGTTTCATGTGCCAAAAGTAGGGTGTACTAGAGCTGGAAGGTGTGCCGACCGTGTCGGCCTCCCGATAGGAGCTGGGTGTCATGTGGCCCAATTGTGCCGCAGGGGCCTGGGGTGGCGCTGCCAGTCACAGCGGGGTCAAGAGGTCGGTCGGGCGGCGTTTAGCGAGGCTGACTTGGGGCGTGTTGGTTTGACAATTTCGTTTTGTTTTGTGTTGTGTCTGAAGCGATACAATATTGTGTGGCTGCTACCTGTGCCGAAGAGACAAAGCACTCACAAGGATGTCAGATACTGCAAACAAAACGACGGAGCGATACCGTCTTGTGCCGGGGTGCAACGTGGGTTAACAGACGTGTAAAGAGAAACACTCCTCGTTTCGGACGCCGAGCGACGCCTCTCTGTTCGCGGATTGGAATCTCCTGATTCCATAAAAAAATATATTGAACAGACGAGGCAAAAAAACAAAATTGATGCAAAGACAAAAGAAAAAAAAACACGACGAAGACATTTAAGTGTTTACGTCTAGGAATGGGAAAGCATTCCTAGACGTAAACGTCCCGCGGGTGAAATGGTTTGCTTCGGCGATGACATCACGTTCCCCCACTGCGCAGGCGCGGCGCCCCTGCCGGCTTCATGGCTTCCGCGACGAAGCATCCGAGTTGCTGTGCTTTTCTTTGTGTTTTATTTCTAAAGCGCATCCGCTTTGACCTTGAGCGGTGCGTGCTTGATGACATATTTTTATGGCCATCTTTCGGGCACAATGCCGACGCCTTTTCCCGTTATGGGACATATAAGGCTTTCGCCTTACAAAAAGAGATGTCTAAGAAGATTCTGTGGCCTGTGTGACATGCCACAGAAAACAAATTTGTCCAAGTGGGATTCCTCTTTAACAAAGGCAGCAGTTGAAGTTGCTCCATTTAGCTTGCCAGTCTTGGTGTTTATTTTCAAATGATGCATGCTCACTCGCTCAAATCAATTCATACATATCCTGGTCCATAAGTTTTGATTGGGAATGCAGAAGTCAAGGCAAGCTCGGTTTCATTACTTATGCCAGACAAAGAAATGTATTGACAGCAGAACTAAAACTCAGTATTCAAAGGGCTGCAAAATGTACAGCTGCCGAAAAAATATTTAAAAAAGCTTTGAAACTAAAGTGGAGTGGAAAGCATCTCATATTATATCATACTCACACTTCGCTTTCTAAATACTGGTGTAGACAATAAGATAGACAAGTCTACTTCAAAAACAGCGAAATGTATAAAAGCAAATAATAAAAAAGCGATATATGTAAGATATGTAAGTAACTGACCGCTCCGAAACGGCATTTGCGCTTGGAATATTAGCTGCTGCCGTTCGCGTAAGTCACGCTTTTTCACAAAGTGGTTAGATAGGATGGAACTTATTATTTCTCACGACCGAGGAGACAAAAAAAGTCGGGGCTCCAATCCACGCTGTGAAGTTGGTTGGCCCGCGAAGCTGTGGTATCACCCGCAACGATTTTCCACTGCACTATACCAAATGATTGACAAAAGAAAAGTAAATACACTGTACCCAAACATTTTGTATATGAAAGGCTAGTGACGTCACTTCCGACGTCGCAAGCTGCCGTCACCACGGCAGCTCGCGCATCAGTAATCTTTACCGAGAAACGTATGCGGTGAGCGCTACGTGCTTCGCATCGTTATCAGGAGCGCCTTATAATCAATTATGTGGTTTGGATGCTTGTTTTGTGCTTGTTCTTTATTTAAACAAATGCTGTGCTGTGTGTTGCATGCGTGATCTGTACTTTTCGCTTCAATCGCTGAAGGTTTTTTTTTTTTTCGTGAATTTGTTGACACGAACAAATCCGACCTACGAGTCATACACAGCTTCGCTGCAAAACAAACAAAGAGTACGACCATTTTCGCGCCGAGTAAAGCATCTCTGCTGTGACCACCAGGCCTTTGTCAGCCGTCAGATGAGCCGCAGTCTGCCCCACAACGCCCTCACCGGCGTGCTTGCACATCGCGGCACACTCACGGCCGCCAGACGGCACACCTCCCCATTCTAGTACACCCTACCAGAAGATTCACAGCACAGTATGTACACAGTACACACTGTGCTCACTGAGGTAACGATCGCTAAGGAAAGATCACTACAGTTGTTTCATCTCCGATCACCATTGATAATGGATGAAACTCTTCTACCAACTCATAGTCAACCCAAAGAAAGCCAGGCTTGATGTCGACTATGAATTGGAAGAACATTAAAATCGAAAATCGTACGCTTTAGCCCGTGCGAAACCCCACACCTCCGGAAATTGAAACAAATCGTTTGCGGCGTCTCGACTTATTCATTTTTTTTTGTTCAAGTAGGTCAGCGAGACTCACCCGAACTGCTTCGCAAGTTCGACGACAGAGAAGGGTGTTCCATTCCCAGTCAGAAACAAAAGAGACCGCGGAAGAGACGAAGGAAAGAGTTTGGTCCAAAGTTGCCGACCACTTGAAGCCAAACCGCCCGTGAAGGCGTGATGAGCCCGTCTGCTAAGGCCGCTATTCATCACGGCGTCAGTCGCAGAATCTTTCTCGCTGGCCGTCACGCCCGCGGCAAACGAACCATTTTTTAACCGTCGCCGCGGGCGCATTGCCTTTCCCTCCCTTCTGCTCTCTCCGTCGTCCAACTCTCTTCTTCCTATATAAGGTTTTTGGGGATTGGCATCACCCTCCTGGCTTCTTGGGGCGCTCCACCATTCGCATTGCGAGCAAAGTTTTTGCACATCCGCGAGTTTCACAAACTTCCATGTACGAGACTGCCTACACTCCGTTTCACCCACACATGTACACGTTACTCGAAAAAGAGTAATGAAGTAAAATCAATAACTCTTGGTTAAAAAGTATTCAATTAGATTAGCATGCCGAAAACCTCGAGACTGCGGGTAAAAACGACACAACTAAAGAGGTCCCAAGAAACCTTTTAGTGCATGTGTCGTTTTTACCCGCAATCTCGTGTTTTTTTTTCTGTTTTCTTTTTGTTGTTATTTTTAATATTTACCCGCTCGTTTGCGCCCTTACGGTCAGGTCATCAATTAGATTACTTGATTACTTCAGAGGAAAAGTACTTGGCCGTTACTTTTCCGATTACGTCAGATTTTTAAAAAGAAAGATTTTTCTGCCGGTTTGAAAAGGGTGGGTCATTCGTGCTGTTCATTATCGGATTCGAAGCACCGAATTATAACCTAATTATCTTCTTAATCCACCAATGTTGGTAAAAAATTCATCCTCCCGTCGGAGGTTTGGTTGGAGGATTTCTCATTAGGAAACGTTTACAAACAAACGGCGTCATTATGAAGGGGAGGGAAAAAAGTAACGGTTACAAATAATTTTAGTACTTGCAAAAGTAATGAGATTACACTTGCGATTACATCCTAATAAATGTAATCAAATGATAACAACCTTACTCCGAAAAGTTCATTTACACTAATCGAGTAGAAGTAATTTTATTACTCGTGTTGAGTAGTGTACAAGTCTGACTTTCACCTTAGCATATATCAAGGCGGACGCTACAAGCGATCCCAGCCAATCCAGCCCTCTGAACGTAACACGTGACTACGCTTCCCGCGCGTCGCCGCGTCCCTCCCGAAGGTCACCTGACACCCATATGGCATTGGATTGGATTCGATGTCTCGTAGCGTCCTCTGTGGTCCATCATTAAGGTGAACTGGGGTGCAGTCGAAAGCACGGAGTCTTTGTTGTCGTTCTTTCAGTTGACGGACGGCCAGTGGACGTCCGCCGAACGCGACTTTTGAGTCTCCGGCTCGAACGAAGTCTTCACACGAGCAGGATATGAGAAAGAGGACTCACTCGCCTTCGTTGCCGTCATCATTTTTTTTTTTTGTTCTCGCTGATTAGTGCATCTTCCTTGGGGAGCACGCCACTTCCGACACCGCGTCACGCCATCGCACTGACCACGCGCGTTCTGCGGTTCCTGTAACGCACGCACGCACGCCAACATTACACTCTCAGAAAGTAGAACAAGGTGTATTATTACACCCTTTGTCCCATGTAATACACCTCAAACTTCAATTCGACGTACAGGGCACTATAGTCGAACAGACGGCTCGAACTTTTTTGATGGGCTGAGAGCCGTGCGGTCATCCTGTTTATCTAGCCTTGGACAGTTATTACGTCGCATCTGTCCATCGAAGAGTTACCCGTTCATTTCGGGTTATGCGAATCTTCCGGGGACGCACTCAAAGGACACCAAGGCTGGCGATAAAGGACAGCGGCTTCGTTAATGTGTTCTGTGTGGAGAAATTTACCTTCTTCAATTTTGAACAGAGAGATGAAAACGCAGCACGACTTAACCTCTGCTTGTGTTCATCCCGTTCGTTCCATTTGAGTTCTCTCCTCTGTTGAGAAAAAAGAAGGATAATGACTCCCCTCCAGTCCTGGTTTTTTGTCTTTCATGGAATCTTTTATGGCATCGTATTTCTCGAAAATAGGATGCCATGCGGTTTTTTTTTATTTCTGCATTCTCACGTTTAGGCGATGAGGAATATCTGCGTTGGCACAACTTTGTAAAACTGCTTTTTATATTCGCTGATCGCTACATTCGCTCCGGACCTGGGAAAATATGCAGACCTCACGGAAGGACAATTTGGTAGGAATAGAAATGTCATCTTGTTTATATCTTCTTCCACGTTTTTGTTGTGTTTCGGGGAAAAAAGTCGGAAAACAAGACAGGCTAGAAAAAAGAAAAAGAAAAAACGCACGATGAATTGTATTCTTTGTTCTCGGCGGCGGAATTTAATTTGGTAGGTCTTCTTGATTACACAAGGCGACTTATAGCATCCAGGTATCCTTCTGTGGTGCGCCTACGGGCAGTCTTTTTTGCCTCTCGAGGACTGTTCGTTGTCGTGATCGGCCTCTTCTTTTTTCACTTGGCGTTCCTTACAGTTGCGCTTACATAACCTGTCGCCAGCTTGTCGCTCGCATCGGCAGGTGTTCCCCTGTGGGCGATGGTTCAGCCGGGCCCGGGGTGCCAAAGATTCAGCTCCAGAACCCTTGTTACGTAACTGAGTCCGCCTGTCCAGGTGTATTCCGGCGAAATTGAAGGTTTTGTAACAACGCGATAACGCCACTGGGTGACGCGCGCTCTTGACGTTCGGACCTCGCGCGAGATTGCCTGCGTTCGAGACAGTCCCCGGTGCGCATTGTTCCTCCCAAGACGCGGCCCGGGTGACAGGGAAGTTCACCGTCCCACGCCAGTCATGTCGTCGTGCCCCGAGCCGAAGTGCGGTCCAAATGGACTGCTCTTCACAGGTGCGTACAACAGGCAGTGTTGTCGATTTAGCCCTTTTCCCGCTACATTGAGCGGTGTCCAGTGTTGTCCAGCGGCAAAAGTTGCCTTTTTGCGGGTGGCGGGATTTTTAGTGGTTTTCAAATTATACTGGCGTTCTCTCTGTAGGTGTTATAGCTTTCGTGTATTAGTCATAAGTAACTTAAGTCACGCGGTAAGTCACAATCATAGCATAGTCATATATATGCTTTCATCCGAAAAATTGTGGTGAGTGAGAATAAAGGCCGGTTCACACGTGCATCGCAGCACTAAATCTACACCATGAACAGGGCTGATGCAGCGATGACTTCAACGTAACTTAGCACTCTTGCGGCGATATATCAGTGCTGTATCACTAATATAGCGCTGAACTGTTTCTGTATTCAAGATAGCAGTATCTCCGGCAGTGCCAAAGAGGATAGCGTTAGCGGGGCTCTTGCTGTTTTGGAACGCAGGGAGGGGTATCGAGACACTAGCGTAGCAGCGAATACTAGTCGTAAGACAGGGAATATTTAGGGCTCTGAGCTGCCTTTATAGTGATCCCAGCACGACCTAGAAGTCAGCGCTACTGCGAACGCAGCCCTTGGTGATGCGATGGCAATGCAGCTTTCTTTGTGTCCCTTTTTTTTGCGCTCCTCTCAAGTGTATTGATTTTCGTTTCCTTGCTCCAAAAAGCAAGAAATGCTTATTATATCTCGTTTCAAAGCTCATTAACAATAAAGCGTGCGTCCATAATTAATTTACTTCACTGTGTAGAAGGATCATATCACACCAGATTTGGTTTCGTTTTGGTTTCAAATGAGATCGAAATAGCCATGTAACACTGCCTCAGTTCAGCTGAGTCAAATTATAATTTAGGACCCTAACTGCCGTTGGCGCAAAGACAATTGAAAAGGCCTATGCAACAAGGGCATTCGTGCTACATTGTGTGTGTAAGTAAGAAAATTCGGAGTCACATGCAGCGAAGCGTTCGTCCAGTTTGTAGATCAAGCACAAAATCAGCATTGCGTCTATAGCAATAAGTTGGCGGACTGTATGTGTGAACAAGCCTTAAAGTTGCACTGCGGCGATTTTTTAGCTACCACAACAAAATATATTTCCGGAATTACCTGTCTCTACCCTTTCCGGTATGCTAGTGATTATCGCGAAATTCAGAATAGTTATCTAAAAGTCGGCAATCAAAACCAACCTTAAAATATACCCGCGCTTTCAGTGCTGTGACGTTAGGGGAGGGCAGACTTGCAGGTCGAGCGGGTAGTCTAAAAATGGACTATGCCGAGCATTTGTTTCGTGCTGCCGCGTGGGTGCTGGAGCGAGCCTTCAAAACAATATTTGACACCATGAATGTGCTTGTAATCAATTCGGAACAAAGTCTACAGTTCAATGTACAGTGTTCTAGAAGGGGTGTAGCAGCAAATGCGGCGCGCTCTCCGTGAGGCCTTCGAAACGGATGCCGCTGTGTGGCGCTGGCATAGTTTCCATGAACAGTAGCGCTGGCAAGATGGGGATTCCGAGTCGAGAGGTGCAACGATTCGAAAGATCCAATGCGCCAAAAGATCCATTATTGGACCTCCTGACTCGTGGGACCTCTTGACGCGTTGGACCTCTTGACTCGCCATGAATCATTTACATTTTGGATCTCTTTACACGTTGGACCTCTTGACCCACATTGGATCTCTTGGCTCGTGTTTGTCGAGTCAGGAGGTTCAACACGTCGAGGGATCCATTTTGGACCTTGTGACTCGGTGGACCTCTTGACTCCCAGTCCGACTACCGGGAAAGGGGGGGAAGGAAGGGCTTCGGAGAAAGCCGGTACGCGAAGAGGAGGAAAAGGAACAAAGAAAAGCTAAACAACCATGAATGACGACATTCAGGTGGCAAGGAGGAGCGTGACCCTCACTACAGTGCAAGGGAGTGGGGTCCCGCAAATAAAAACAAAGCAACATAAAAGAGGGAGATGGGAGAAGAGGATATAGTGACATCGGGGACGACAGGTTTTGGGATCCTGAATATCTGGCTGTGTCACGACTTTGTGCTTTTTCCATTTCAATCGGCTGGTGTTCAACGCCATCTCTTCGTGCAATATGCACGGAACACCCCTGAGATTTGTGTTGACGGCCTATGCTTCACCATCTTCATTTTCGCTGTCTGATCTCTCTTGGATAGTGGTAAAATTCCAAGCGGGGGGATCTAAACATGACAAAAACACCGAGACTGGAGGTAAAAAGAATACAAACACTAAAAGGTCTCGTAGTTGGTTGAACAACGAAGCCCCAACGGCGATGAACGTGTCGGTCAAATGAAGTGTCTGCGGGAATAGATTGGAACCTCCAAACACGTTGGACCGTCATTGTTTCGCGGAGCTCACTGAGTGAGCTTTTCACACAATAGAAACGTATTTTGCATAAGGCATACATCACCTACAAGGCGATCTAAAACACATATTTTTAGCGAGCTTGAACGCGACATAATCGCGTTTCAAAAACGTGCGAAGGGCGTCATCCTTCATGGCCGTGGTGGGGCCTTTTCCTGTAATGAATAAGCAAATTTATCAAACGATTGTTAGTTGCAAAGTATGGACACACACTGTGTCCATCTTTTTGTAGGAACTAGTTTTCAAACAAAACTCTTCCTTATCGTAATCTGTACTCTGACATGCGCGGTAACTACTCAGCTAGTTAGCAAGTTCTGGAGGCCTGCGTATTAAACCTACCTATTAAATCGAGTTCATCGGTAACATCATGCAAAATTAAACGGACCTCTTAGAATATTCGTTTTATAAGCGCACTATTGGCATTCCGTGCACAGTGTTTCTAGCTGAAACTACGTGACATCTCCCCATATTTAGTTTACCCTGGATCTCACACAGCGCCTTTTGCAAGGTTTCAGCTTCTCTGCGGTGTTTCTGAAGGCACGAATAAGGAGAAATTCAGCTGAACTTATTGGTGCTGTCATGCACATTGATAACATTATCTTGCTTCCCTGAAAACTTGAAACAATAGAGTTTGATTCACATTCTCACATGTGTCTGGTAAATTACGCTTCCCATTCAATTTTCCGTCATGACTGAGTTGATTTTGATCAGCTTAGCGCTGCTAACTTGGGAGATGGAAGTAAATAAACAGGAAATTAACCAATACCTTTGTCGGTTGCGATTGTGTTTGATTGGTGTGCGTATATGTTTGTACTTTTATACTTGGTAGGACGCTTTTCAAACGCGTGCTTTTCAATTTTCTGCATATTGATTGCCTTGTAGAACTCGTATATTCTATTTCCGACCAAAACTCATCGGACAAAAACTCGCCGGATACAATCTCTCCGGACATAAGCTCACCGATTTTCCACAAACCCACGCGCAAAAGCTCACATTTTTTAATAAGTCGGAACAGAAGCTCACTGAGCGCAAATTTAGTTGTTTCTTCTCACAAATGACGACTCCGATTTTGTATTTTTCGGGGCTCATATGTTTCACCGGAAGAATACGTTCAACTACATCATCTTGTTATAGCACTTAGAAATATAAGTATAACCGGGAAGCAAGAGCTTATTTAAAAAAAAGTCGCTTGTAAGAGAAATAACTATATGTCATAATCGTAGTACAGAATAACACAACTTCAGCAGTGAGCACCG
This sequence comes from Ixodes ricinus, assembly GCA_037355805.1. Lineage (NCBI taxonomy): Eukaryota > Metazoa > Arthropoda > Arachnida > Ixodida > Ixodidae > Ixodes > Ixodes ricinus. The sequence goes on from JAZHYW010064505.1 coordinate 47,328, forward strand.
TTCCACGCAAATAAATATAATCAAGAGCATGTCAGCAGCCCCTAAATACTGCATCCGTGCCCCTTTGAATGCCTTGATTAAATATTGTCGGTCAAGAATTAAAATAATTTGGTCTTTCTGACGTTGACTAAAGGAAGGGAAAAGGGGGAGGGGGTGGTTAGGCTCTAACTTTTTCTCGTATTTAAATTGCACACTATACATTTATTCATAAAGAAATCAAGGTTGAGTGACATTTACCATTCAAATGTCAAATTGATTATCACCACAGCCATGTTATTTTAAGGCGAGCGTTATCCCTTGCTGGTGTTAAAATTCTGTGTCATTGTATTTTCCAATTACCAAAATATTTGCAACAATGACGTCACAATTTACACATTCTATTCAAATTTGATCGTGACCAGCACCAGCGAGGCTGCTGAAAGTTCGGCCTAATTATCTTCACTAATATTTGCTGCATCATCATAACCTAAACGTAATCATGAAATTATAAAACAATGCGCCGATGAAAGGCAAGTGCTACAATAATTATAATGATCGAGCTGCAACAGTAATTTTCCCGGTGAGCATTTGTCCGGTTAGCTCATGTAGAGTGAATTGAACTATGATTATGCTTGACTTTTAGCTGTTCTACATTTCGGGGTAGCGCTGTGTGTGTGCAACGAGGTTATGCTTCTTAGGATAAATGATATCTACCCAAAAACGTATAATGCTTCGTATGACGGCGAGACTTTTTATATTTAAAAATGATTTTTCGTTTTCAATACCAATTACTATTATAGGGAGAGGTCCACGAGTGCTGACGTCAGTGCTTCAGACCATTGGGAGCGTCGCACGCGACAACTTACAAACGAAGGACACCGCCGGGTTTTTGTCAAAAGGAGCGTTCTAATGCTAACGCATTAAAAAAAGAAAAAAAAAGATTAAAAAAAAGAGGGGGGGGCTTGAGGATTTTGGAGATGCTACTGGAGGTTTTAAGCGACATCAATCAAGCCAGATACCACTATTAAACAGAACTTTCTGCAAAGCATGTGAATTTGTTCGTTAAAGCTCTGAACTGCCACCAAATGTTCCACGAAAGATCGGAACGATAGAGGTGTACGTCGGCAGGTATGGAGACACACCTAAAGGACCCAGTTGAAGCAAGGGGTGTTACGCCGGGCATGTACGCCGTTTTGGTCAAAAAGAAAAGCTTCCTTTTAAGGGATCATTTGTTTGTAAGACTGTTCCTAGACTTTCTATAGTTGTAAATTGTATTGAAAAGTATTTGTTGCCCTGCGCGAGTAAATGTGCCGGATTTTAGCGGTTATTCTGAATTCCCATTGCGTTTTTTATTTTTTTAGTCGGCAACACCGATAACAGGCCTTACGTCCTTTTTTCCCCATCCCGGACCCCCGAGGAAAGTGCTAGGGTTCTTGTGATCAAGTTTTACCTAACGAGACACAAATCTTCTTGACTAGAGAGTGGCACGCACGGTAAGGCTAGAACGGCTGAAGCTATCCGATTTTCGGCCGAAAGCCTCGGTGTTCTTTGTTTTCTCACAAACAGCGTGTGAAAGTAATAGTAAGACCTTGTCGTTTGGTGCCTGATTACATATCTCTGCAGCCCGAGGGTGAGAGGAGGAGGTTGGGGGTTGAATAATACGAATTGTCTTTCTAAGCGATGGTTCTATGTAGATGCGCGGGCGCGACATAAAGCGCAAGTTGAGATATTCGATATGGAAAACGAGTTTTGGCACCGCCTATTATTTTCACCTCATGCGCTTTGAAGAGAAACAGTGGCATTCCAGATCTAAGATTCCTGGCGCCCGCTACACTTCTGCTTCTTCCGCGCCTGGCGCAGGGCGGGAGCTGCACCACATGCAGCCAGCTTTGCGCTTTAACTCGAACCGCACACGACTTCCGCTTTCTTTTCCTACCGTCCTAGCGAGATTATTTCGCGAGTGGAACGAAATCGTCACACACAGCGCCGCCTGCAGAAAGCATTGTGTGTGCGTGCGTACGTAGGGAGCACACCTAGCTCCACTTTTTCGCCCCTCGCGTCGGGGATGCGCAGAACCCCAAAGTCCCGAGCAATCAGGCTGAAAGCACGGAGCCACCAATGCACGCGAAACTAAAGACAAAAAGTACTCAAAGCCTCGGCGGGTCGACTCCGACCGGGCAGAACGAAGGATGTAGGGGCCCTCCTTTCCCTCGCCGAGTCAAATTGAATCAAGCGGGCAGCGCTGCCGCACGCCAGCTCGCAGTTAAAATGTACTACCTGCCCGAGGCGACCCGAATGGCAACGCGGGCTAGGGTTGAGTGGGAATCCATTAGGCCCAATTACGGTCCCGTGTGCAGACGGAGAGTGTCCGACAGTCTCGTTTTTGACGGCCGATCCGCGTGCGCGGCCTAGGGACGACCCGCGTTGTGCCCATCCGCGGAGGAGGAGGCGGCGATTAGGTATACGCGGAGATTTGGGGAGATGAGCCTTGGTCCCAGGATGGTATAGGAAGGGCGTGCGATGGGCTCTGCGCACGGCGTTCAGTTTGGTCCAAGGGCCCGCTTAGTTCGGCAAGCGCGTGCAGCTAACTGAGATTCCAGGCCTACGAAGGGACTTTTCGTTGCTTCATATACAACGCTACGCGGTTTACCTGGATAGGATTAGATGCTGCTTCCTGAGCCAGGTTCACGTAGGCTTCGAGATTACAGGGTGGATCTGTATGACTGCTGAAGAGTGGCGCTCGTTAAGGACGACATTGACTTTTGTGCGTAGACGAGGATCGACATTTAGGAAACACAATGATACGAAAAGGTCCTCACAATGTGAGGAGTGTATATTTGGAACAATTACGGACAACTTACTGTTTGCGAAAACTGGATTATCGATCAACGCTCAATTGTTGGAGATGGTAATTCTGCAATTAGCTAATCATGAGTTTTGTTTTTAAAATTCGCGGCGCTTTTAAAGTGCTAAATGGCAGCTTAGAGAAACACATGTGATTATTCTTGTTGAGAATGCTCTACCCTTTCTAACAGCAGCGACGGCATGGCGTCCGGACAACTGACGGTTGCCTTTTATTGTCGATAAAATGTTAAGAGTGGGATATAGGAAAGACACCCGGAGTAAACCCTTGGCATATTTTACGACCCTAAACTGCCCAAATAAATGCTTGAATCTCAAGCGAGCTGATGCAAATCTGACATATGAAGTCAGGGATCGTGACACAAAAAAAGGTGGCGAGTTCCGAGTTTTCTTGAAGATGATCGCGGTTTTGCGACAGACACCGTGATTTTGACAATGAAAAAAGGTACACAGAGTGTCAGTGTAGGAAGTCGGCAGTCCATGTTCAATTGAAGTTAAAATTTCAACCCCCCCCCCCCCCAGAAGAAAAAAATAAAAAGCAAAGGGGGGTGGAGGGAGTTAGAAAACAAAAATGTTGTAACTGTACGAGGGCCCTACCTCCCTTTACAGTTCAGTGGTAGACTGGACATAGTAAACATTAACGTGTGAAATTCAATCATGTTATCAAATAACTTGTACAATAATAAACGTTTTGACAAAACGTAATACACGCAGCTAATGCGGACGGTATTATTTTTTACTTCTCATCTCAATTTGCACTTTTATTTGATTAAAAAACAGTATAACTCGTCACCGGCAAATATCTAGTATTTTTCTTGAAAATGGGAGTGGAATATTGAAAGCTTAATAACGTCCTCAATTATATACATATAAAAAAAAAACTTCGTAATCGAATTGTTGCTTGCCGGAGTATGTTCTTATTTTGAATGTTTTCCAGTTTTTTTTTTTTTTTTGCCGTTCTTTCTGTGCTAATACTCTTCGGGTTTACGTGCAGCTTTGGCTTGTCTATCAGCTGAATCATTTCAAAACAATATACTTATTTGCCTTTAATAAAGAATATTTTGCGAAGATGCGATCTGTGCTTAAGTCTCGCGGGTTCATCTGAAACTAATCAAACATGCGAGGTACTTTTTACTAGTACTTTGTTGTCGTTCATGTTGGTTATTGTACGCCACACTAACACCATATGATCTATTTAAATAATAAAAAAATATTAGAGTATATTTTAACAATACTTCTATATACATCTATAAACTATTCTATATACGTCCTATCCATGGCTATCAATAAATCGAAGCAGAGTTTTCGTATATATGCGTCCACCAGATAAACTCTTAATTAAACCGCATTTATGACTTAAAGCGTGTTACCTTTCCAAGATTATAATGTAGTCAGTCATTAAAACAGTGCGTCCTAATTCATCTATATTACATTTATCGTCGCATATGCTTCTTAGTCGAATTCAATTAAAGCACCTGAAATGTTATGCCGCTTGTTTAATACATTTCGCATTTTCCCCTCACCCCAGCTTTATTCAACGGCGTAAGTTAAAATCAAGGTATTTAAACACTAACGTCGACGTTTGAACTAGTTGGTATTTCATCGTTAAAAATAAAAACAGCGCTGTTGTTCGTCTACCTTCTCGTTCTTGGGCGTGTGTTTGCGTTGTTTTTAATTTTTAATTTTTAGGGAGTTTGCCGTGTAAACTACATACGGACTGGGCTCTACGCAATTTGTTTCGTGTCACTGACGCTCTCAAACATGCAACAACCCCCCCCCCCTTTTTTTTTTTTTTTCTGGGCGCTTCGCTTTGTTGTTGTTTTTTTTTGTTTGTTTTTTGTCGTACTGTACATCGTTTTTTTTTTTTTTTTTTTTTGGAGGGGGGGTTGGGGGATTTAACGAAGCACACGCAAGTCAACGTTCCCGCGCCGCTTTCCGGTTCTCCGTGGCTTGACATGCCGGAAGCCCCACATTTTACCATTTACAACGGAACTCGGATACGTTGTTCCAGTCGTCTCGTTTGACTATATACCCGTTCCTGCGATTGTTACTGATATTGGATTGTTGTTCCTTTCATCGGACCGCTTTATTCACGGTATGTGTTTTCAATTTTAAATGGATTCTAAAATAGCTTCGTTTTTTTTTTTTTGAGTTGATGCCCCTACAACTTACGTCGTGTTTTGTCAGCATCTCAGTTTCTCTCTCTCTTTCTCTCTGTGGCCAAAGTTGATAACAGTGCGTAGAATTGTAAAATTACTTTCCAGCTGGGTTTGGAAATTTTGTTTGTTTGTTCAATTACTTAAAATAATACCAAAAATGCGAACTGAAAAAAAAAGCGACGAACTAACGTTTACATTTTGATTAAAAAGGTTCATACCACGCTTTGTTTCTGTCAATGCCCTTCGAGTATTATACGCTGAATCTGTAAGCGCACGTTGAGAGTGAGCCATCCTCGTTCCCACCACGCACTTACATCAGTTTACCACACTCATGCAGCGTACTGCTTGAGTGTGGTACGCGCCGGAAAGATTTCGACTGCCAACTTCTCCTTGAGCAGCCGAGTTCTGCAGGGAAGCCACGTGTCGCATTTTTCTTTGGTGTTTCGCACCTGGTCGAATTTATTAATGCGTTAGCCTCAGTACTCACATGACGGGGAAAAGCTGACAGCGTCCGTCTGTGGACAAACCAGTGGAAAAAGAAGCGCCCCGCGTAGAGAGGACGAGAGTAGTGAAGGACAAGGGCGAGAGGGAGCCGACGTCAGAGGGCGGAATCCTTCTGACGTCGTTTCCCTCTCGGGAGTCGGAGCCTGCTAGTGCGCGGAGCGCCCATGCCTTGGTTTGGGCTACGAAAATTAAAAGAAGATCCATTGGTGGATCGTTAGGGAATATATGACCCTTGGGAAACGTCACACACGTCCCCCTTTGGGAAACGTTAACACTGGCCCCGTTATGAAGCCAAGGAAGTGGCGGAAAGAAATAGAGGAAGCAAAGGACGAAGCCCAAGAAGAAAGCCAAACAGAAAAGTGAAGGAGTTAGCTTAAGCGTTTCCCAAAGGGAAACGTGTGGGGCGTTTCCGAAGAGTCATACTAACTCATTCCCTAAGGATCCGCCAACGGATCTTCCTTTAATTTTTTGGAGGGCGTATGAATTTTCTCAGCAGTGAGTCCACTACGGGATTGTGATCCTTCCATGTGTAGCTATGGCATAAAGCCGACATTGCATTTTTTTTTTAAATTTAAGCTTCTTTCATACGCGAGAATTATTGTTGAAGGTTACACGCAGAGACGAAAACATTTCAGCTGTATATTTGGCGTATACGTAACATGTCGTCTCGGGCCTCTCCTTGCTCCGTGCTTGAGACAAAGGAACACTGGGGCCGTCTGCTCGCATTTGGTCTCCTCATCTCATGCCCCGTTATGGTCACACTGGCAAGGGGCACGCGCAAAACCCTGCGAAATAATCCAGATCGCAATATATAGGGTTGCTTTCTATTGTTACAGTTATATTTATACCAGTTCGCCATGTGTGTTCTCTGTAAGCTTTTTTTTTTTTTTTTGCAATTAAGCTTTGGCGTGTAGCTTAACAGTTAGTGTATGATAATTATATCTTTTATTTTTTATTTTACTATTAAATTTATCTCAATAGAACCAGGCAAAATTAGATTACTTTCCGAGTAAATGTAGTCGCTATTATTTGTTACTCTTTAGGGTCACCTAAACTTTGATTTCCACGATGATTTCCACTAAGACAAGTTCGAGTATTTTTTTAGCAATTTCATTTGTAGGCCATAAACGATGAGAATAAGAAAAAATAAAAGTTGGTCCCTAGGAAAAGCAAATTCGGCCAATAAGCTCTGAGCTGCACGTACAGTGTTTATGAAAATCTATATTGTTTTGCGGGGAACGTGAAGACGGCGACGGCGAGACAGTGGCGCGCCTGACCATCGCGTAATTTTTATAGCGAGTATTTCTAATAGTAATTTATTATCAGTTTTGTTTTGACAGCGTCTGCAAGACTCATTACGATACATTTTGTTTATTGACAACGCTTAGAAGCGTACTTTATGGCTTCGCGGCTTTTATGTCGGTACTAGTGTTGACATAGCTTAACCCTAGACAAGGAGGGAAAGGAAAGACACATAAAATGACAGAAAAGCACACAACGTCTTCGGAGTCGCTATGTTGTCCCTTTCATTTTATGTTCTTTTTCTCCTTCCTTGTATCGGGTTAAGTCATGTGAACCTTTCACCCACTCGCCGGCGTGCTCGCCCTTCTTTCGCTGGTGCATGTTGACTCGCGACTCTGATTTTTGCACCAATATTCTGGATACTGTTCCCAGTCGTGGCTTTTGAGACCACACGCATTCCTATCGCAGGCGCTCTGAGTAAGGTAGTATATATAAAGCGCTCCTGTACGATTGAATAGCGCGCTATTCAGTGGCACGCATCACACACTCCGCATCTTCATACGATCGCCCGAACGCGCTCGTGGCACGCACCAACCACCCCTCGGTTTGATGAGTCGACGCGGACCGAACTGATCGGGAAATTCACAACACGATGCCAACGTCAAAACACGACTGACGTGCAATTACCACACTAGGCGTCTTTTTAACCGCGGTGTTTACGGCTTTAATTGTTAAGGAACATCGTTCCGTTAAAGACGAGGTCTGCAAAGGAAACACCGGCGCAACAAATTGGCTCACAGTTTTTAATTTTTGAGAGGTTTTTATTTTTTCGTTTTAAAGGCGGGGGGACGCCAGATCGATACGTGAATGTAACCACGCTGTGACTTGGTGTTTGCGCTCCGGATTGAACACTTCCCGGATCTCCTATCTCCGTGTTGCAAGCGACAGGTTTCTCGAACTGCGCCGCCGAGAAAAAGGCGCTCGTCGATGATAAGCGGTTTTCTTGAATTTAAGCGGAGATGGGCCCTGACTGCATTCCGCGTGTTTCTGGTTCGCGTAGTTTTCTCGCGTTTTGCTAATTTTGTTTATGTATGTACGAACATGAATCACGAGAAGGAGATTGGTATACTGAAGCTCATTCTTACTTTCTTTTTTTTCTTCTCTCCCAGTGTGTAACTGGTTTGGCTAGTTGCTTTTGGTTCGAACGCACCAATAGAAACTGTAAAACGGTTTGTCATATCGGAGCCGTTGCTTTGTGCTTTGAATGCCAATACGACCTTCGAGTTTATTTGCCTTTTGCGTTATAGGAATTAATAAAATACCTTTAATAGGAGGGCTGTAGTTTGTTTTCCTTTATAACGAATTCTTACGGTTGATACGTACCATCATGTCATACGATGAGTGTTCTCGAGGTTGAGAAAGGGTAGGGGGGGGGGCAGAGGTAGGGGCATGGGCAGAGGCACTGCTCGCAGCAGACAACAAGAGAGGAATAAAGTTTAAAACAAATATAACGCAGGACGATCGACGAAGCATGTCGGTTTTAGTGGCGTCCGACACCAACGTTTAACGAGTCAATAAGGAGTTTCATGTATATCGCTCGGATAGCTCTGTTTATTGATACCCGATACTCCGCTGGCGCCTTTGCGCATGCCTAGTGTCGTTATAGGGTACCGTTATCAGAGTTATCGGAACGATCTACTACATGTTCTAAAAGAAGCCTCAAACTGACGACCGGTTTAGCAATCTACTTTTTTCAGACGCGAAGGAACGAAATCTTTCGGTCAAAAGTTGCCAGAAAAACCCGAGGCGTCTAGAAGAATGCTATGTGAGCGTTCACCTACAGTTCCTTTGCTTTACGTGACTTGTTTGCGCGCTGGTTGCACAAGAAAAGCAGTTTTTTCCATCCTGAAGTATTTGCATTTCATGACCCTCGAGACGTGCAACGTCCGTCAAACGAGCTTCGCAACGGCTTATTTCCCTTCTCTCACCACGGACTCCGGAGACTTGGAACGATCTCTACTGGGGAACAGGAGCCTCCGCAGAAGAGTGAGAAGGGACCCCAAACATCGCGTAGATTCGCTAAATTCGACGCCATTCTCGAAGTCGGACCACAAACCTCAAGCTGGTTTTCTGGAGAAGCCGGGGCTTACGGAACGGGAGACCAAGCGGGAAGAGTGGGACAGGGCGAGCGAATGGCCGGTGGCCCAATCAGGAGCAAATGGAGGTCCGGCACAGTGCACGCGTCTTCGTCCTCCGCTCGCCGATGCGCCTGGAGCATCGATCTCCGCTTGGAAGAGCGGCGTGCGCGTGGGCGAGCAAAGGCGCGTGCGTGCGCGCGGCCGAGGGGCGCTCGCGTCGCTCGTCAGGGACCTGCGCCGGGCACCGCTAATGACCATATGATACGTTTGCCCAGCCGGGATCTTTCGGGAATGTTCCAATTTGCATCCAGCGCTGTACCAAAGCCTGGACGAGAGAATGCAGCGCAGCCCGCCACCGCCGGCCGCTGCGGTCTGAATCCGGTACTGCCGACGAACGCCCTTTAAAAACAGAGCTGGCAGGGCAAATCACGGGGCCAGTATTTCGCCCCGCTCCTTTCCACTCCCTTTCCCCTTTGCCTGAAACACGGATTCCAGCGCTGTCGCTTTTTCCCAAGGATGCGGAATGTTTGGTTAATTTCGGATGTCCAGGGCGTTTTTAAGAGGCCATCGTCTGTGCTGAGTTTCGAGGTCGTATTCACGACGGACGCTAATTGCGCTCAAGTTTTGTAGAAGGACCTTCAATGGCGCGGACTTTGTAGTGGGGATCGAGGAAAGAGAGAAAGAACGCGGATTCTACGCAGAGTCGCCCATGCTATATTTTTAATGATGAGGTAGTAATACAACAACCCTATTTCAAATCGTACAAAAAAAAAAGGTAATGATTCAAACATTTTTTAAATAAAAAAAGTAGGTTGGACCAACTTTTCACTAAAACGAAATTGAAAATCGCCTTTGAGGCAAATGTTTAGTTCTCCTGCGTTTGACTGCGAAAGGACCGAGGACGAAGTTTGAGATTTGAGCGATTGTCCTAGGTCCCGCGTTTGGGAATTTCACCAGGCTCAAACACAACTAGCACAATAAGAACATTTTGCAGGTGGTTTTTATAACTGCAGTAAAAAAGCTTAATGTATAAAAATATGAAATTGTTTTTAAATATTTTTGTGAAAATCCAGAACCATATGACCCTCTGGTGATAGTTTACATACTTTCAATGATGATAAAGATTGTTTCACACACAATTGTGACATAAAATATGTAATGAAAGCTTGAACATATACCCATACCGCAAGAACGATGTCAATATTGTCAGTTGAGGTTATCACAGCAAAACTATTTTTGAATTTGAAAGAAGTCCTTAAAGGTAGAAATTTCCACGTTGTCATATAATTTTGTACATTTGAAAAGACAATATGGCATATTTTAACTACTATTCTGAGATGCAAAGATGGGTCATCATCATTTTGTTTTGCCTAATTATTAATTATGTTGGCCCTTAGTCATAGGGGAATTGGCTTTGATTTAACACTAAATTCAGTAGGTTATGTATTATATACATATATATAGGTCTGCTTAAACCCGTCCAGTTTTTGTTTTTTGTTTACTTAAGAAATCAAAGAAATCATAATTTAAAAAAAATGATAAATTACCCGATGAGAATTAAATGCTTATACATATTATCCCCTGAAAACCTTACGCGGGATACCAGGGCGCTCGGGGGAGACAAATTATTATCGATTTGCCGGGAGTCCCAGCGCGAAACTCGCCCTTTTCCTGCTGCCGCTTCTCTGCGTACACTAAGCCTAATGAGGAGCTGGGCTTGTTTAACTCTTCTATTTTATTATCTTCGTTTATTTTTTTTTTTAAAGAAAAACGTGCATACACCTTGGGAAGTACAGTGCTCCCCAAACTAAACTCCGCCATAAAACGGTTCGCGTTTTTTTTTCTTTTTTTCTTTTTGGGCTGCCGGCAGTGTTGGCGGTAACGCGTTACAAGTAACGGCGTTACCGGTAACGCGTTACTTTTTTGGTAACGAAGTAACGTACTCGTTACTTTTCCAAAGAAGTAACGGGTAACGTACTTACGTTACTTATTTTGAGTAACGTGTAACGAAATTACGTTACGTTACTTTACTTCCTAAAACTGAAAAAAAAATTAAATTTTAATTCTTTTTGTGTGTTTTTAAGTGCTTAGTCATAAATTTCTTAGACACAAAATGCCGCTGTCCTCCACATCGAGCGCATCCGTTGAACGCCTATTTAGCGTAGGCGCGGACGTGTTTACCAAGAAGCGAGGTAGAATGTCAGATGCCAACTTCGAAATTCAGCTGTTGCTGAAGTACAACAGCGGAGTGTGCTTCGGGTAACGGAGGAACTTTGTCACAGCAACTATCTGTACTTCGACATGTTGTGAATAAAATATATTAAATGTTTCAATCTCGGCTGGTCTTAATTTCTGTGCTAATGAGGGAGGCCGGTTCTTCTGTTAAGTTCCGTGCCAACATGTTATGAATCAGCTTCATATACTTCCGCGTTTTTTCTTGTAACTATTCGGGTAAAACCCTAAAAAAGAGAAAGTAATTAAGTTTCCGCATGGACATATTTTAGCTATGGCGCTTACGCACATATCAAACGTCGAAACAGCAAATGTTTTAGTTCGTGAATAAAAAGTAACGCAACAGTAACGTGCGTTACTTTTTATCAGTAACGGTAACAGTAACGCGTTCCTTTTATTTTGAGGTAACGTAGGTCGGTAACGCGTTACTTTTATTTGTAAGTAACGAGTAACGTATTTAGTTACTTTTTTTCGGTAACGCCTACAACACTAGGCTACCGGTCGGACTGAATCTTAAGGGGGCGAAGCAATAAATACGTTTACTTTCAGTAAATACCGCTTCGACCTATCCCTTGACTACCATATAATATGAAACACGTGCTAGTTTTTTCCTTGCGCAATGGCAGCCGCAGAAAAAAATTCGAGAAAAACGAGCAGCTCTCATCTCCTCAACTGGCAGCCAGAACTAGCGTCCACGTCATCTGGAGCCGATTATATGCCGTCAGTGTTTATCATAGCCACGCGCCGGGGTTGGCTAAGCAGAGGGCACGCGCTGGTTTCCACACATTGTTAAGGTTTCGCTATTCCCGCCATCGCAGCCATTGAGTACGAGCCACTACCCGAATGCATGTCGAGGCGTTTGTCACGAACCCTAATCGAATGCTCACGCAGTACTCGTGTCCACAGTATGAGCCGAATTTAAATATCTTGACTGCAGGGATAACACACCTCGATGACAAAATTCTGGGAATCGCAAGGTTGAAAACCCCATCAATGGATCCCCACAACTTCATCATCAAGTTTTGCGAAGGAGAGACTAAAAGAGAGCGTCCGACTTTATCCTTGAAGTTATGCGGCGACAAACAAGCATCTTGGTCAGAGGCGTTGCTTGAGAGTATACTTGGGTTCCACTAGTGCCAGCAGGGCTGTGTAAACTGAAAAACATTCCTTCCCAGTATCATTGCACTGTCCCTTTAAGTTTGGATTCCGCGATCATAACCTAACCTGCATGTGGAACACATTCCAGAGGCCGCAGTGACTAGTTCACTTTCCATAGCCGGCGGTAGATTAATATTTTGGTGACCGAGTGACGGGTTGAGTTTGAGGAGCAAGTTACATTGTATATCTAGTAAGACAAGCTCGCAACAACGTTTGTGGTGGCTACAAAAATGAAACTAAAACTCCGTTCAAACGGGTCACAGCTTTACTCTTAAGGCTTTGCGAATTTTTCTAACACAACATTGACCATTTTTATCTTGAGTTTTATTCACAAGTGGCGTGCCGAATGTTCTTGACAAGACTAAGAGAATTCCATCCCTTTTCGTTTCGGGCGTCGTGGAAAGTAGTCTGGACGTGCTGTATACTTTTTGACGAGAATAATTCCAGTCACTTTTTGTGCGACTAGGTGAACGAAGCCATCACCATATTCGATTTTTCCACGTTTTGTTGACCTGAGGTTTTCCAAAAAGAGCGATCTTGAGCAGTGTCCCCCGCACGCATCTGGCACTTCCTCCGCGGCGTCCCAGCACGTCCGGCCCACAACCACCATGTAAAAAAAAAGGAGGAATGGTGTAATATTTGTTGGGAGCATTTGATCATGCCACGTATGGACGAAAGCTCGAAATAAGGATGGATTCCTTAATGTTATGCTTAAAAATGGCTAAGACGAGTGTAATTTTGTGACCTGCTTTAAAGGGTAATCCGGTACTTTTTTATTTTAGGGTTACGACTGTTTATAATGTAGGGAAACTGAACTACGAGGTGCAATTTAATTTTCGTTGCCTTGTGTAGTTTTGTAGATATCTCATCTCAACTCTTTGAGCTCCAAAATTGAGTCCGGGGAGATGGAAGACTGGAAGATAACTTATTCGTTACAACACAATGTATAGAAATAGCAATGAAGAACGAAACTCCTGTGTGGTTAGCTTATTTGGACATCAAAGGAGCGTACAAAAATGTGAGGCAGGAAACACTCTGGGGTCAGCTGAAGGAGTATAATTTAGATGCTAATTTGGTTAGGTTTCTTTATCAGGTGTACAGAGACAATAAGGTAGTTATAGCATGGGAAGCAGAAACTACAATGCTACACAATCCGCAGCAATAAAAAAGGTGCTCAGACAGGGCTGTCTACTGTCATTTCTACTCTTTATGATATATCCCACTGAGATGGAAATAAATTAGAGCAGAGCAACTTAGCTTTTGATGTGATATGCGGAAGGAGGGAGAAATGTAATACAGGTAATACCAGGACAGATGTATGCGAACGACATAGTACTTATGGCAGGTAATCAAGATACATTACAGGAACTAGCTGGAATATGTAGAGAGGAAGGGGACACCTTGGGCATGAGTTTTAGTAGCGACAAGTCTGGAGTAATGGTGTTTAATGACGAAAAGAGGGAACCCCTGAGGATACAAGACATTGTAATAGACCATGTAGGAAATACAAATATCTGGGAGTCTGTCTCAAATTCTCAATGAGGGAAGGAAATATCTAGAGGGACATGAGGAGAATATATCTAGAAAAGGGGAAACGAAATTCATCTGTTATGAAGCTCAAGGCACTATGGAACTATAATAGATATGAAGTGGTCAGAGGTGTATGATGTGGAGTGATGGTACCAGGACTGTCTATTTGCAATGGGGTACTGTGCATGAGATCGGAAGTTCAATCAGGATTAGAAATTCTAAAAGAAGTGTAGGCTGATTGGCACTGGGAGCACATAGAAAGACACCAAATGAGGGAGTGCAGGGGGACATGGACTGGTCGTCTTTTGAGAGCAGGGAGGCAATTAGTAAGTTGGAGTTTGAACTAAGGTTGACCAAAATTGATGATACGCGGTGAGCACGGAAGGTATTCAAGTATTTATACATGAAAAGTCTAAACAGGAGATGGACAGACCGAACCCGAAAGCTTATATTTAAATACCTACGCACTAGTGATTGAGCTGAGCAGACTACTTCAGTGGAAAAGGAGGTGAAACAGGCAGAAAGAAAAATGTGGGAGGTAAGAATGGAGGGAAAATAAGCGGTAGCAAAGTACAGGTCACAGAAACAGGACATAAGAAAGGAAAATGTGTTTGATAATTCACTTGGAAGTTCTTAACTGTTTGAGGCGAGAACGGGGGTTTTGAGGACGAGGGCGTATATGGCTAAATTTCCGGAGACAGACACATTATGTGGCGCCTGCCATAATGAAAGCGAGACACTAGAACACTTGGTTTTGACGTGCACGTGGCTTTGCCCTGCACTCCCTGAAGAGGTAACGGGTTTGGCCGGGGGCCCTGGGTTTTTGCTGGCGACGGTGGAAGGACAGAACAGAAACGAATTACAGTCCCAGAGAGGCGATTAGAAGATGGGTGGAAATTATCTAGAGAAAGATTTATTGTGCACAACTAACTAGCACAGCTGGGGACAGGCGGGACAGAGGAAAATCGGGACTCCCTCTCGCTTGGCTTCGGCCTAAAGTCTCAACCCTGTCTCCCAGTGGGTCCGGTGCCGGGGTAACGACGTCAAGCTTTGACCAGAAGAAAATTGGCGACTCCCTCGCCGGGGGGAAGAGAAGGGGTGATGTTTGTTTTAGATTTTTTTCCCGATCCTCCGAAGGTAATTTCTGGTGATATTCCACACCGCCTGGTGATAGAGGGCGGGAGGAATCATATGTTTGTCTCAGTATTCAATATTCAGTAGCACCAAAACCCTTTTGCACCAAAGCGGTCGCTCCGAAAGGAACGTCGCAGGTGCGTTTTAAAATAAAAATTTGTTGTCGATATGACGTGGATAAGTTGACGGGGATGGTAAGACCTAGACGTCGTCCTTGAGGTCGTCCTAAAGGTCGTCCTAGACGCCGTACTTGACGTCGATCTCTAGGACGTCGTTTTATACCTTGTCCTAAACTTTAATAAGTGTGGAAACATTACTCGAAAACATTTCACCCGCGGGACTATAATGCTTTCGCCTTCCTACACGTAAGCAGTCTTAGGTGTCCTGTATTTTTTCTATCGTTCTTTATATACCCCCGATAGACCCCAAGAAACCCTCTCCCGGACATACGCTTTGTTCACAATTCACCGAGTGGACCCTTAGATACATATGAATCAGCCACCGAATGACCTCTTAGAAATGTCTATAGTCGGTGACAGGTCAAGAACGAAGTGGAAGCTCCTTCCAACCCTTTCCACTTTAGTAGTGCGAACGATGGAGAGAAGGCAACCTTCTCTCCACCGTTCGCTCCGCTGAAGTGGAAAGGGGTGGGAGGAGCTTCCACATCGTTCTTGACCTGTCACCGACTTTTTTTTATAGAGTCATTCTCGATACAATCATTACGAACTTCCCCCCTCCCCCCAAGACACATCCTTTGTTCAAAATGCTGCGATCGACCTTTCAAACACAATAAGCATTAAACCCTTCGTTCACATTGCACAGAAATAACTTTTAGACACATCCAAACCATTCATCCCAAATCTTTTCCTCCGGTCACACTCTTTGTTTGCAATGCACGTTAAAAATATATATTTTCAACCGAATGGGCAAAATTATATCCCAAAGACCTTTTTCTAAAGTACTAAGTAAAAAAAGTTCCAAGGGAATTTTTTTTGACTTAGTTTCAAGGAACTAACCAGAAAAAAAGTTTCTTGGGATATAAAGTTATATCCCAAGAAACTTTTTATTTTTATTTTTTTATATTTGTGTTATGTGCGATATCCGTGCTGTATTTTCTCCTTTTACCGCTGACTTGTTCTCATCACCTTTCGCGGGACCGCGGAAGTACTCTCTGCCGCGAGATGATTTTTGTGAGATCCAATGCTGGCGGTATCAGCGTAGTTATCTCACGTGTGCGCTTCTTTTTTCTCTAGACGTTCACTTCCTTCTGAGAGCGACAAGGTTTTACAGCTCGGAGGCCGAGCACACTGCTTCGACGGGGTAATAAGGCGCCGGGATCACTAGCACCGTGGCTCGTCCTTGCAAAGGCCCAGGTATAAAACATGGGAGGACGTCACCAAAACCACTCACCACCATCTGTTGAGTGGTTTCCCCGTAAAGGACACTTTGAAACTTGTCGGTCTTTACGAATTGGGATGCAATCAGTGCTCCATATAATGTTCTCCATACACCATTCCAATGTTTACAAAAATGGGTGGTGCACGAAAGCACCCGATGTCAAAAGCCCCGTGTCAAATACACCGCGGCAAACACCCCGTCCTTGTTGCCCCGCTTTCAAAAGCCCCAGTTTCAGAAGCCTATGACGCGAATCCCCTGTGTCAGGTGGCCGGGTCCTCAACTTGACGGCGGATCATTCTGCTTTTAACTAAAAGACAGTGTGCAGTCCAGCTTGTGTAACGTACTCACGAGGTACCCGGGACTTAAGTAATGAATAACTGGATAAAGCTTCCGTTCTTCAGGCGTGCACCAAACACATTCACGTCTTGCGACGTTAGAAGTGAAAATACGCAGACAATATCATTCACTGGCAAAACATTTGATGTTACAGCTATTACCAATAAGCATTAAACCGAAGCTTTCGTCGACTCTTAAGCACGCGCGGATTCACAATTCCGACGAAGTGGGTTCTGTCAAAGCTGTTAAACCGCAGCTCATGGCGCCATATTCATCACAGCACAAAACACCAGTTCCAGTCTTCTGACGTTGTTTTAATTAAAAGTATTTGTACTCGTCTAGGTAGATAAAGGTTACAATTCTGCGTCTGAGTACCCCTCTATGAGAGCGGAGTGGATTGCTGGTGATGCAGATTTATGCAATTGGCCATTTGTACTTCATTTTAAGTTTTTCGGCAATTGAAGTTAACCTTATTTTGTTTTTTCTTTCAATTACAAGACCCTTAGTAGGCGCTCAACAGATTAAGTTAGGACATGGAACAAGGCTGGTTGAAGCGCGAAGAGGGTGGGACGGGGCAGTGAGGACGGGGCTTTTGGCACGCGGGGAATACGGGACGGGGTAAATGAACGCGAGGTTTTCGAAACGTGGGGCTAATGAAGCCGGGCTTTTGGGACAGGAATTCTGCACGTGGGGCAATCGTGCTACACCCACAAAAATCACAGCCCACACGTGTTTGTTGCATCCGGGGGCGAACAAAGCATGCGCCATACGCACAGACACAGAAAATGGCACCGGCCGGACGCCCTTTTCCGGAATTTTCTGCAGTCACTGACAGAATGAGAACGGCAGGGAGGTTTTTCAGTTGTATCACCTCCAGCGCGAGTTTCTTGCCTTCGGTAACACTTGGGCGTCTCATGAGCTTCGAGCGTGTGCGCGCAGCCAAAGCACGATGGAAGGCAACGAGCACCTGCTGTGGAGGCCGTGCATCGAAAAGAGACGCCTCGCCTTTCTCATTCTCTTAGTATAGGGCTCCTTATCGCAAGTTTTCTCCTAGGCGCAGCGGAAGACATTTCAACGGCCACGGTTATTTCTTTCAGATAGGAAATGGTTTGTTTTCTTCCGAGTACCGCATTTGTGTCAATCTTACTCGTTTTTAGGCAGTTAGCCACCTTAACGGAACTCACAAACAGTTGTGGGCCAATGTTTTTGCGATATCTTGTACTCCACGGAAGCATTTAACACTAGCAATGAACTATCACTTCTACTTTTTTCCCCTTCTTTTTGTTTACCGCGTTGGCTTCCAACTTTCTTCTTTACGACACTTCCCCCTTTTTTACGAGGTTCTTACGGTCGTTAGTGTAGACAGAAGTCTCGTTTGAATATTTTCGCTACTACACAAATGCCAGACAAAAGAAAAAAAAAAAAGAAGAAAAGCGTTCAGCATGTATCTGTTGAAGATGAAAAGAAAAATTGTGATAATTACGCGGGAACAGCTCTACCGGTTCCCAAATGTCCTCTCAAGACAAAACACGGAATAAAAAATAAAATAAAGAAAGCAGATTGGAAGGTTGGGGGTCTCTGAATCGACCGACGTTTTTGTGTCGTTCAGGCACAATTACATGGACGCGTCTTTCACGCGCTTAATCCGCGTCCTCGCCTCTCCGCGTCAGCACGCGCCTGACGAGAAAAAGGGCGACCAGGGGCCCTAATCTACACGGCGGGACCAGGGGACCGGAACATCGCCGCCTGCTGCGATTGGCCAGCTTCGCACCGCTGACCAATCGCAGCAGGCGGCGACGTCCCTGGTCCCTCTTCGTCCCGCCGTGTTGGTTAGGACCCCAGGTTAGCAACCCCATTAAGACGTGGGCCAGCCCGCGTCGCTTTGGCGCTGCGCAGTGTCGCCAGATTGACTAGGCCTAAAACGTCGGACAGCCGGCGACAAGCACCTGGTTACAGTGTATATTAATACTGCAGAAAGGTGGTTATTAAAATCCCAACCACGTCTGACGTCTTTTTAAGCGTGAGAAAACACCCCATGTGGTTGGGGCTTAAAGGGACACAGACAGGGTATTTATGCTCGCCAAGGTTTTTATTTGTGCATGACATATGAGAGCCCAACTACCTAGAAAACAATTTGCGGTTCGAAATTAGTTTTCTTTCCGCCCGAAAACCGCCGATCAAAAACTGGCCTGTTTGAGTCGCGCTCACTCTCTCTTCTTCGTGGTCACGTGCCGTTTTCTATGGTTTAGAGACATAACCACCAGAGGTAATCAAAGTCGCGGGTCATCGAAGGCACATACTCAATATTAAAAATAGAAAAGAAATACAATACCCATGTTTTTGTGGCTTCTAAAAACCTGCAAATACGCTAATAAAAACAAAAGGAAAGAAAGTTGTAGAGCCACGTGACTTCCGCACACTATCTCCTACCTTATATTTCTTCTTCCTCCCCATTCCACTTTCAGTTTCGGTTTCGAACTGTTGCGTTTTTTGACATCATTAAAAATAGACGTGACGCTGTAGCAAAATATTTATTGTGTAGTCTTCTGACGCCACAATGAATCGCCTGGCAAAAATCTTTCGTTTTGATTTTACGTTCAAAGAAAATTAACTCTCGATTCCAAAGCTCATATACCTTCTGCATCTGCTGCACGGAGACTGACCAATTCGGTCTGCAAATGACGTCATCGTTAAAATGCAATTCCGAAGATTTCAGGATAATGAGTGATTTCGCCTTAAAAAGCAAACGACACTATGTCAAAAGAGTCATAGTACCGGCTGGCTGGTGGAAGTCAACCATTTCGTCGTTTACCCGTTCGGGAGACCCCCAGTCTCAGGGTAAACGACGAAATGGTTGACACTACGTCATTTGCTTGGCGAAAAATGGGATATATATATAGTTAAATCTAATTTTAAACACGAGCAGAAATCGAAACCGAAACATCGGCTCCGTCCGGCAACATTGGCCTCGGGCCGCCAAGAACATGGCTATCACGTGGTACGAGATGTAACATGATCCTCTACGCAACGACGGGTGGCATTGGGGCAGGCGTGTGCCAGGCGCAAGTGTCGTCTGCACCGCACTCTCCACCACGTTTTGATGTCTACGACATTCGACGACGTCTGCCCAACTGCGGCATAAGTCCGCGCACGTAGTGTCACAGTGTGAACACAACTCCGAGAGGTAATAATCACAAACGGTGAGTCGACGACGGCGGTTGTGACGCGGAAGACGGCTATAACGGCGGGAGCACGGCGGGATGGCCCGGACGGCTCCCAAGAAGCGCGCTGCACAGGCGCATTACGCCAATCACGTGGACACCGCTGAGCGCCGAGAGGAAACGATGCGGACGTCACCCGTTTCGCTTGCTCGGAGAAGTAAAAACAAGTAAAAAGTGGCAACGGTGATGACGTTTAGCTCAATGTTGTCTACGCCCACGCCGTAGCCTTCACTGCCTCGATTCGCCCGCTCGAGTCAGCCGATTTTGGCCACTCGGCGAGTTGCCCAGTTTGCCGGACCGTTTAAGAAACATTTAGACGGAACTAGGCTCTAATATTTGGCGTGTGGTCTTTCTAGCTGATACTGAAGAGTACTGCATTGTTTATTTACAAAAACAAAAATGAAGTGGAGTTGCCCTTTAATCGATCGCCGAAGCGCTTCAAGCGGCAAACACACTGTAGCTCGACGAGAATACACCGCAAAGCGGGAAACGCATCATAGCGTCGAGCTCTAATTGGCTCTGATGACAGGATAGTGGGTAGACGTCAATGCTAGCTGCCTTGAGGTCTACATACTATCATTCCAATCGAGCCAATCAGAGCTCGGCGTCTTTCTGACGTCATCACGACCCCTGCAAAAGAAGCAGATGATCTTGTGCTCCTCATAGCATCACGCTCCTGGCGAGACGCTGCATGCAAGGCGCGCCAGCAGCGACGCTCACGTAAGCTAGGCGCGCTGCGAGGATCCAACTAGTGATGACGCTTGTGGGGGAAAAGGCCTTGACCTCTGGGTGCTATTGGACTTATTGGGATGTTTTAGAGGGCCCGCCCGTCCTCACTTCCGCCACGCGCGACTCTTATCGGTCTTTTCCTGTGGTCCTATATTGGTCACCGCGAGGGCGAGGGCGAGTTCTAATTTGCCTCTCGCGGAGCGAGCGAAGATAGCGATCGTAGACGGCTCGTCTGCTAACGCGAGCGAAGAGCGTGGTTTGTCTGCTGCGAAGCGCCATTTGCAGACGGAAGTAAAACAAGAAAACACCATACGCCGTCTGCTAACGGATAAAAAACAAAGTCCATGGATCGCCTGTATCGCCTGCTTACGAACCGGGCGCCGCGGCGGAGTGAGATCGGACGCGGTCGGAAATTGTAATCGTCTGCTATTTTAGTTGGAGGCCACTGACAATCACTGACGTCTACTGTAGTAGGGTGGATCGCGGATCGAAGCTTGTTTTAGTGGGGTCGAGTGGCACCATCGACGGTCATTGCTTGACACCAGCAAATGCACTGAACCCTACGGGGAAAACGTGAAACGTGATATTTCTCTCGTTTGTAGTATATTTTGGGCGACCAAACTTCGACGAAGGTTTCCAAGAATGGTGAGAGAGTTTTGTGTTCTGATGTCAATACTTCATACACTAAAGTTTTAGGAGGAAAATACTTTTGCTGACTTCTTACGGGCCCCACGAGCAGCCAGTGCGAGCTACGCCGTCATGCAAGCAGCCAGAAAGGTTTGCTTCCATGCAATACTTACTATTATATCTTTATTTTCGAAGGGTTGCAGATTACGTTTGAGGCATAATTTTTGTTTTCCAAATCCAAGCAGACGATGTCTGATGACAAATATACTCTAGCTAGCTTTTTAAAACATCCTCATAAGAAGCTGTTTACGTGTTGTGAGTTTTTTAAGCAAACACGGGGATTTTCAATCATGCCTACAACGATTCGGAACAGTCGAGGAGACGAATTACGTCGATGGCAGAAGACGACAGATATTGGCCTGCTGTTTGTGTAATTTAATAACATTCTCAACAGACACTGACCGCTTCATATTCTGTCTTAATATTCCTGCGAAACTTCATAAAAAAAACTTTACTTCAAAAAGTTCATTTTGGTACATTCCTCCCATAGACTTGCATGTATTGCTTGGTGTCAAGCAATGGCCGCCGGTGGTGGCACTGTCGTGCTCCCGATCCGCGATCCAGCCTACTACAATAGAGATTAGTGCTGACAACCCCCACTTCTTCTGCAAGCCTCACGTTGTTCTGCTGCCATGCACATGCTGACATCGACCGCTAGATCAACTTAGTGCTATGGACAAGCTCATCAAAGGCCGCGAGACCTTACTCGGTTTTTCGGAGTTGGTGAGACGGTATCGCCAAACTTTTGCCTGATTTTGAACTCGCGAACGGCTCAAAACTGCCTCATTGGTTGATCATGCGCAAACTGTGGCACCACATCCAATCAAAGGACAAGGGCGCCCTCGCTCCCACCTTGACCGAAAGCCGCGTCAACGCCGAGGTACGGCTGAGAAAGACATCGGCGCCTCACGTGTGCCGTTGTGTTGGCGGGTGACTTCGAGCGACGCGCCCCCGATGCAGGGAGACGCCGGATGAAACGCTGTGAAAAACGCCTTATGTGATTGGGAACCCGGTTCCGTCGCTTTACCTTTTCGGCGCACGTATACCCCTGACAGCCTCTTCCATTTGCCAAGAAGCCCCCTCGCCGGATCTAAAGTCACTTTAGTCGTGCGGCCGGGACGCACGGAGGAGTTCGTTCTGCCTGCCGAGCGATTCACTGTGGTCGGGCGGCACCGCTAGCGGAGCGCTTTCCAGCAGTACGAAGTTTCCGCCACGCTGGCCCCTTTTATGGCGCCGTTAATGCTTCTTTACTCCATTGTGCTTCCTCCGAGCGGAAGTCGGCAGAGCCTCGGGCTGGTCGCTTTGAGTCCGCTTTGCCATGGCGTGGAAAGTGCTGCGCATGCGGGCGAATGCTAACTGCTCGTGGAGGGGGCAGCATTCAGCAAATGTTCCTTTTACCCTCTGTCTTACGTCGACATGGACTGCTGCTAGGGTTGTGAATTTCGTCGTTTAACGTACCGATTAATTGGTGAATGTATTAATAGTCGAGTCATTTTTTATGTGGGTTGAAAATAGTCACTTCATATGGTCATCATGGGAATCAACTTCGACTTGCTGTTAAACTCAGCCTCGACAATTATACCCCTAGCGGCACTCCTTCAGGAGACGCCATGTTTTTTAAGTACCTACACAAGCGCGAACTTCTATATGTTTGCCGATCCTAAAAATAAACGCAGAAAGCACGCGAAGTCCGTGCCACCACTCGCGTTGCGCGGTTGTTTTGTCGTCAGGTATACGTGCCTGGCTCACATTAAACCGATTTCTTTTCTTAGATCGGCATTCGCGTTTGTCGACGAGGTGCCAACACATATCTTACAGCTCTAAATTACTCGAACAAAATGTAGCAGGGGGCAACTTGACGCCAGTAACATTGTGTAGGTATTTCTTTGCGTCCCCTCCTTTACTTTTTCCACTTCCGCTAATAGCCCATGGTATTTGTATGTTTGCCAAACAAATCAAGATATGAAAGTAAATGAATTCAATAAGAAGCATTGTTTATGTATCACTAAGTCTATGCCAATCCCAGAAACTGTATTCCCCCAACGTTTAGTGGTACGAGGGGTGTTCAGTAATTTGTTTGCCTGAGTATAAAAGAAAGTAGCAAGCATGTTGAAGAGAGAGAGAATACACTTTATTTAATCAGTTTTCCGAAGGGCCCTTAGTCCAGGACTCAAGCGTGTTGAAATAAGTCTGGGCATGTTGTGGCATGTCTCAATGTTACTGTGCACAGTTGCAGCCCGGTGCGAGTTTTAGCATTCCAAAAGACAGGGTGTTATGAGAGTCCTCGTGGGAATCAAGTAAGAACATGCCAGATTTGGATACTAACGTTCTGTGATTAATTTCCTCGTCTTGTCGCAGGCTTCCAATACCGCCTTGAATTCAATGAAATTTGTCCCGTCGATATCTCAGCTGGTAGTGCGATTGATTGTAGAGAAAACGATTGCTGTCATTCATATATATTGCTAGTTGGAATTCGACTCGACGGACGGAAATTTTTGTTTTATAAATTCGGCGGCGACGGCGGCGTCTGGGAGTCGTCATGTGATTGATGTCGTCACCGGGAGTTTTCACCAAGGACGACTACGCAATTAATGCAGTCAAGCTGCTCTGCGTGCTTGGTTTAGGAGATTGAATTATAGGCGACCTTCGCTGCCGTTGGCGCTCAAACAGCTCAACAACGCTGATTTAACGAGGTGTGCGTCGTGCTCGAGAAATGAAACCGAAAGAAGGGAAGGCGGAAGTTTCTCCCGCCTGCCGGTAGAAGGGGAAATCCATATGGTTATTATATTGTACGCTAGAGGTACAACTGGCGCTAATGTCGAAATGACTTCTGGGATGCAAATAACCAGTCAACTTTTGCGGAGTTCCTTTGTATTCCTATTGGAAAACGCGCTTGCATTTTTTCGTTTCGCCGGAAATTTACAGGGATTACCATTCTTTTTGTTTGTTTTTTGTCTTTAAAGGGGGGGGGTCATAGCGAGTAGTATGTACCTTTAATAGCATTGTCAAAGTGTCATTGCTTTAGTTACAGTATTTCATTGATCAGTTAACAATATTAAAGTCGCTATATTTCAGGCTCAGGCCTGTGTTCCAGAGCAGGAGTGTAAAGAAGCGATGAATCTTGGCAAAATAACATGTGAAAGGTATGTAGAGTGTGTTCAAGGTGCGCCAGCATTCCGATGACGCTAATATATTGCTAATATGCCAGCCCTGTCACTATATCAAAACGACCGCGTCATGTAATTTTAGAATCATTTAAAATTTATGAAACGAAAAAAAAAAGAAGAGTAAAGTACGTGGGCTATGAAAGGTGTCTCTTTGTATTATTTCATGTACCGGGCAGCTTTTGTCGGGCACCTTTTTTTTTTAGCTTCTCCCTATTTTTAAAGATTTTAAGCGTGCGGACGATATTTCGAACGCTAGAATAAGCACCTTTGCACATATGCATGAGCAGAGAGAATAAATATGGAGGCATTTATTGCAAAGTCGTCTATAATTACTTAGCCTTCACTTAATTTTGTTCGTCGATATCCACAGAGAGTTACTGATCCAGTGTTCCTGCGTAGGTCTTGCCGTCTCTTGATTTCCCAGATGCCATTCGTTCGTTTGGAACGTATATCTCCCCTTTAGCAAAATCGTGGACGCCGTATTCGCGCTAACTGCGTCCAACAGTAAGCATAAATGCATGTAAGAAGCTGTTTTTGCACCGTGTTTAATACCATAAATTAAAAAAACAGTGTGCATCATCAATGTTTTTGTTCACGTGACTGAGAAACGTTCGAAGCTATTTAGTACGTAATAATTATTTGTAATACCTGCTCTTATAATGAAGCGCAAAGGGAAAAAAAACTCCCAGTTTTCCCCATCGAGTGGTTGCTGTCTGCTTCAATCTGCGACATGACACCAGCGCCTGCTGAGCCTCTAGCGTTCAAATGGGATAATGTATTTTTCCTCCCTTCTCCTCGTATCAGCTTGGGGACGCTTCAGTAACAGGAAGGAAAACGCGTGGCTGCCAACTTTTTCCGCCATTTTTTTTTCTTAGTAGGCTCGGACGAATGTTGAAACGGAGTATAACAGCGAGCCGAAGCGACTCCTCTTCATTGCCCAAGGGACATACCATTCAAACATGTTCATCCTTCCAAATACTACGTGCAGACTCATCCGCAGGTGAACACGCGCCAGTATAGGTACCGTATACGCATTTATCTAGAGTTAAATGAGCACTGCTGGTTGTACGCGATCTCTAGTTCTTTGAGTTCTTTGTGGTATTAGTGTCGATCAGGAAGTCACGAATAGCGCCTATATAACGCTGTCTTTTTAAGTGCTGGAGACTGCTTGTTCCCAAAGTTTTGATCGTGTGAAAGGACAATTGTCTGCCATTCAATGCTTCTGCTACGGCCGTTGACGTTCCCTAGAAAAGCGTGTTCTTTTTGTCGTTTGCCTCATTCCACGTGGAAACGCTCTTTGTTACTAACGGAGGGAAAATGCTGACAAATGAACACTTTTCGTAAGTTAGAGTCGTTTAAGTGTCAGCCACGGAAGCAAAACATTCGTCCTAATAGCGGCTCCGGAAGAACAAACTTTCAAAAGTTCGCAAATCATAAGCGACGTAAATGGTTTTCCAGTTTTGATGGTGCTGAGAAACTGTTTTTCGCATTCATTAAAGCGTCTGGGTCGACTCTGGATAGAGTGAACAAAGGAATCTTTGCCAAGGGTCTGGTGGGGTCAGCTGTGCTCCGTTTCAGCTCAACTTGGGGAAAGGCGAAAACTGCGGTCCCTCGTGAGCCAATTATAGTGACGGAGCGAAACAGTTCATAACTCTCTACAGGAGGAGTGCCCGCTTCGATGGGTACGTTGTTACATCTCAGGAGACATGGCTAAAGGCACTTTAAGTGCCTTTAGCCATGTCCCCTGAGACTTTCTGTAAGGCTGCCTCAAATAGACTCATACAAACAAACAAATGTGCCTTGCTTTCGCACTGTGGTTGGCTCGCTGTGGTTGTAGCTTTTGCCGTTTGCCAAGTTATACTGAAACGGAGAAGGCAGACCAACGGCTGGCGCAAAATATTGTTAGCGTTCATGCATAAAAAAAAATATAGTTGACAATAGGAGAGGAACTGTCCGTGCCTAGCCACGGACGGGTTAGGTGGAGGGAGTCTGGCTTGCTGAAAACAGCCCCCCCCCCCCCCAAACCAAAAAAGAAAAAAAAATCACTTAAAGCAGAGTTATAAATCTGATTGTGACGGCGTGTGCAGCCTTCATGCACTCGTGCCTTGGTTAACTTTTTTACTTCGCTCATTGGCAAGCTTCTCCTGTGTTATAACGAGGGTTCTGTATTTTCGGTGCATACCAATAAACCCCGAAACCCCCGGACCCGTTTTATCCAATTCGGGGTAAACCTAAAAACCCCGATTTGGAGCTGTCCTTGAATATATAAAACTCAAGCTTCACGGAAAGAAATGTTTATCTGCAGTTCTGTTCTGTGTTCATTCAGAACACAGCGCACGCTGAGCTATTTGCGAGGTTGCTACATGTCTTCGGGAACCACGCCAGTTGTCCTGTTTCCTTCTCTTATCGGTACCTATACGATTTCCAGACATTTGTACACGCGGGTCTAGGCCAACTCATTGAAAACCAACTCGTCGAAGGGCATCTCGTCGAAGGTCAACTTGTCGAATAGGCCAACTCGTCATAGGCCAACTCATCGAAGGGCAGTTTGTCAAAAAGGCCATTTTGTCGCCACTTTTTTTTCAGTGAAATTATTTTCTGTATCCGAATACGAATATATTATATGACAAGTCAGCGTGGTTCGTAATTTGCATAACGACAATACGCTTTGCTCAATGTCCTTGGTGAGTAAAATATTTGTGGGACAAGTTACTCGCTTTCTTCTTTTTCTTGTTTTGCACTGATTACTGTAATACAGTATTGCTTCTCGGGAGATGTGCGTACTGTGTAAATGAAAAGCGTTAGCTCAAGCCGCTGCACGTATAAAATATATTAACAGATAGACTGTACGGTGCATATGGGGGGGGGGGGGGGGGGGCGACGAAGGCAAATGGCACATTAGTGTTCCCTCCTTTCGCACACCTTTAGTTTCACGTGCGCTGCTGATTGGGAGTACCACGGGCGGGTGCTCCCGTCAATGTTCGTAAGCTTCCCAGAAAGAAAATTAAAACTAGAATTTTTAAAACTAGTAATCTCTGATGTTAGTAGAAGGGGCACAAACGCGTGATTTGAGTGGTCCTAGAATACGTCTTCGGAGTTTCGCTTTCCATTTTCCTAGTGTTTTGTGGCAGATCATCGGCAAAGAAATGAACAAAATAAATTTGAGGGCGACAATCGAAAGCAAGAAACGTTAACAATAAAAAAGGCATTCCCCTGAAACTCTCTTCCGGCCAATTCGACAAATTGCGCTTCGACAGGTTGCCCCTTTCGACAAGTTGTACTTTCAGAAAATGAACCTACAACGTGTTGTTCTATTAGAGGAGTTGGCCTATT
Source organism: Ixodes ricinus (assembly GCA_037355805.1). Taxonomy (NCBI): domain Eukaryota; kingdom Metazoa; phylum Arthropoda; class Arachnida; order Ixodida; family Ixodidae; genus Ixodes; species Ixodes ricinus. Next base: position 75,137 of record JAZHYW010064505.1, read on the forward strand.
CGAGGAGTTGGCCTATTCGAGGAGTTGGCCTTCGACAAGTTGACCTTCGTTGAATTGACTTTCGGCGAGTTGGCCGGATGTTGGTTGGAAGTTAGAAAGTTGTCCGCGACTTGTTTTCTCAAGCCCCGATTAACGCCGATCTTTGAAACGAGGTCGAAAATTGACACTGAAAAACACCGAATCTGAAAAAAACAAAAAAAACACCGAAAAAAAAAATTCCGCGAATTTGAAGTAGATTAAACCCCGAAAACACGGAACCCTAGTTATAACGTCGAAAAAACGGAGATGGAGGGACACCGTTTCAGACGTTCGTTACTAGGGGGATATCGAAGACACGGGAGCGAGAACGTAGCTCTGCAGAACGCTGTGTTTGCAACAGCACTGGCGCTATGAAAGCTTTCGGAAAGAAAGACACGTATTAGCTCCAAAAGTTTAGGTGGCGCTCCCTTACGGCGAGCCGGAGTGACGTCACGCCGATGGCAGAATTTTTCCCTCGCTCGCCCTGCTCTCCTTGCGGAGGCTGCGACAACCTTAGCTGTATACTCGTTCGCTTCTGTTTTATTTATTTTTTGTGTGTGTTTGTCGGAGGAAATGGGAGTTTTTATATGTGGTTTTATTGAGGTATGGCCTGTAGCTGCAGGCGAAACTTCAACCAACATTTCAGACATGGTTGACAGGGTAGGCAGCACATGAATCACAACTGGTATATGAAAAGGAAGAAATGCGGCCACACTGGCAGGAGCATGACGATATATTTACATCTCACGCAACCAGTGCTGCTGATGGTCTGAATAAATTAACACGTTATGTATACTATTTCGTTTCTTTTATGTCTGCTTTTAAACAAAAATTTATCAACAGAAAAGCTGTTTGTTGCTCGAGCAACATGTTGAATAGGTGCAGGCGGAGTGTAATATCTACTCCTAACTCATGGACATGCAAGGAACAGAATTTCAGCGTCTTAAACAATTGCGCCGCCCCTTCCCTGACCCCTCGCATGATGGCCTAGTGTCGTGTGGAGTAGTGTGGGTGGGCGGGAGGACCAGGCGGATTGTTTCAGTCGCGCACGAGTCACCTAGTTGTGTTTGGTGGTTTATCGACGGATTTACCTCCGCCGATAACTTTCGGAACTTTTTTATAACCTAATTTTATAACCTAACGTGACAAATACGTTTAGAAAAGATACATGAAGCCCGTTGGAATGGGTCTCACCAAGCGTCTTGTATACCCGGTAAAGGAAGTCTCGCTCCTCGAAGGGCTTACGGCACAAAACGGCCGACGTTGACGGTGCCTTTCCCATTTTTAGTTCGATTGTCCATGATTTCCGTAACCTCGACGTCCTCGAACGATGAAAGATGATACCGAGTTTTTTTTTTTTAATTTGCATTGCCGCACTGAAGAGTAGGTCAGCATGACCACAAACCCTACGGTCGTAAAGAAACGGGCGCACGGAAGCGAGCCGGTTGCGAGAATGCGAAGCGGATTCCTTCGCCGGACGTCACGGTACACCTCACCCAATCAAGACGCGGCGACCCCAGCGACGCTTGTGTTCGCTCTCGGGGCTAATGCACTGCATCCAACATTGCTCATGACGAGCAGCATAGGCCCTTTCTTTGCAAACGCCACTAGGTGGTGCTCTAGTCTTTGACGTCCCAGTGAACTTCCGGTTCATAGAATGAATGAACAAAGGCCACCTTAACACCGCTGCTTGAAACGTCGATGAAACATCTAATCACTATTTCTTCAGGCGAACGCCAAAATAACCAAGAAGCGCGAGATCTCTTTAAAGTTTTCAACTATTCTTGTGAACCAACTTGTCTCCTCCAAGACGTTAAATCGTACAACCGAAGGCCCCCGCTAAACCTCCAACTTTGTTGTCCAGCATGTATGCTTTCTGTCACCGGTGGCAGTAGCAAGCTCGACAGGCTTGAAAAGACGGAGCGACCATAAGTCGCTTGGGACGCAAGGTTGTAAACACCAAAATGGCTTCAATGCACCAACTCAAATCTCTGACGCCGCGCCACTGCGGTGGCGCTGGTGTCGATGCCGCGCAGACGCTTACTCTCAGGCGAATACGGTTTCTGCGCACGCGCAGTGCCCACACCTGGTGTGAGCCCACGCGGGCTTGTTTGTAAACACTGTGATGGGTCTATTGGCCTCGAGATCGACCCAGAGGTTGCGCAACGGTCGCCCTATTATCATCATCATCGAAGCGGGGATTGAAGCATAACTGCCCCATTGTATGTCCACGTTCGCGTGCCAGATTATGTAGATTTTTACTTTTATTATGTCGCATATTACCGGCGGGAAAACAATTTTAGCGGAAAATGAAGTGGTACTCTTTGGTGCTTCAGTGAAGATCGAATCATGCTACCGCTGCAGCGAATATTTTCACTTACTGTGCCACGGCATGGGTAAGTTTTTCGAAGTCGAGAAATAATTTTACTACGTTGAGATTAGGAGAGAATGCCTCTTCTAGTTACGATTCACAAGCTGCTCGTTGGCAGGATAACTGAAACAAATTGTTCTAATATATCTGCCGCGAGTGGAATAAACGAGAGTAACAGAGAAAACGCAGCAGCGTGCATGTTATTAGATGCTCTTCTTAGTTGTGTGGATTCACACGCTTCAATTTTCTCGAGGGAGGGGGGGGGGGGTTCACAGATGTCAAATGGTTAATATTATAAATTTCCGGCTAAATCATCTTCTATTCAAACGTTGAAGACTCTGCAACTCCAACAAACGACCCGCACCCCGACACAGACAGCACCGGCCGGAGCGACACCCTTTTACTAATGAGGGCTAACGACTGTCACGAGAATTTCCGATAACCCTGTGCCTTAACCCAATCCGTATCGGGACTGGGCAGTTCATCGATTAACCTTCAGATTATTCGAATGTTGCTTTATTTGCGATATGTTTTTGTCGTTTATTTGGAGTCTTGTGCTGGAGAAAGCTAGAAAAAAAAAGTAAAAACAAAAGCCTGGTTTGATATTTTTGACGTCTTTAGTTATTTTAGGACACAGGCTTCCCCGGTAAACCACTTCAGCACGATTGTTATTGTCACGGAGGGTGATTACACCGTTTAAATAATAATTAAAAATGACTTCACTTTAAAAAGCTTCCCGTGTTCACATTTCTGTAGTTAAATGGGACTGCAATATTCCATTTTTGAAATAGCAAGAATAGTAAAAAATGTGTAGTTTTAATGTCTTTCATGTAATATGACTGGAGAAAAATCAACTAACGAATTTGTCAACTGATTAGTCTATTAAAGGGTAGCTATCAGTCGGGTTAAATTTTTAATCAACCCACAGCTCCAATGAACATCTAATGTTTTATGAAAGCTATGGATTGTGCGAGATAACAAAAAAATGTGGAAAATGCGGTCTTACAATCTACATCACAAAGATTATGGAAGCATCCAGCTTAATATTAATCGCTTTGTTAACTTTTCACGCGTGTGAAGCGATACAGAAGAAACGACGAAGATACAACAACAACAACAAGCATTTAATAAGGAGGGTCCAGCACAGCCAGAAATATTTGGAGCCATTCCACTTTGTGACGGTGGCTGTCCAACGAAGTTGTCGAGCACGAACACAAGTGATTCACCAAGAGACACACAAAAGCACTTCACAAAATGTTTATTTATAGTATATATACACCATTTTGAAATGGTAGTGATGATTGCTTTGTGTTCATTATAATATACATTGAGGGGTTTCATTACAATTTGGTGAGATTCTTTGCTAAAGTTAAATCTATGCATGACCGATGGCGCTCGTCATAGGCACGTTGCTCTTCGGGAGTCCTAACTATATGCGGCCTTCCCATAGCTACTGCAGAACACAATGGAATGCCCTGCTCGGCAGCTGCTGCTTTTATATATGCAAAGCAGCGACGTCACCCGACTCAAGCGGGAGAAGGCCCATCGTTTTCGGGTGCATCTTCATTTTCACACGTTTTGATGTCTTTCCTTATCAGAATGCATATCGAGGTGACGAGGCGTATGTGCCTTTCCATACAATGAAGCGCTTTTACATGCGATTTCTGACTTTTGTTTTTGCACACGGATACCAAAAATGCATGGAACCCTAGCCATATACAGCTTCGCTGTACATCTTGCTTGCCTCGTTGAAATTTTTGCTTCTGAACGTGCTCCCGTAGCAGACGACGCACAGCGGTATCCCCGCTTTCGCATGTTTCCGATTTCGGCCGCATGGTAGCGACACTGTTCTATCTCGAGGCGAATAGGGGCCATAGCACCCTAAGGAGCGTGTAGCGACTCCCAAGCATCGCTCTACAGGCGATAAAAATGCCGAACAAGGAACAGTGGAGCGTGAACTTAATAAGCGTTCCTCGAGCTGTCCGGGACTATACAGGCGCCCCCCTTTTTTTTATAAGACGGAAAACATTCCAAATAAAAAGTTACTGAGCTAAATAAATTATTCCTGCAGGATGAGGTGATTGAGAGGGGCGGAGGTCAGGGTTCGAGTCCCGCGAAGCACGTTTCGAGTAGCTCTGTCACTAGTGGGACCAGTCCTCTGGGGCCCTTGCAACTCCAACGGCCTATGGCGGGGCGGTAGTTACAAGATAGCGGAAGAGACGGCCACAGATTTGCCGGGGTTTATTCGTGCTTTTATTAAGATACAACCGCGAAGCGGTCAGGGCAGGAGCATATCGAAGGTGACGGTGATGTTGACGTGCGTCATGAAAACGAGCATGCGCATTTTGAATAGATGCGGAAACCTCATGTTTTATATTCATCGTTAAAAGTTGCGGAGTGCGTTTTGGGCGTTAGCAACGTAATTGTGTGTGGCAAAATACTCTTGAGTGTGGTGAACGTATTGTGCTGTTTGATCTGTACCTGGCCCCCAGTGATTCGAAAAATTGAGCCACGCAGAATGACCGCCAAGCTCCAGCAAAGTAGCGCTCACATTGACGTCTCTGTGTCAGAAGGCTCACAAGTCACCGCACACCTTTGCGGTTTTGGTGCATCGCAACACGTTATCCTTCGCCATGGTTGCTAATTGTTCATTTTAGTATAGCGTGAACGCAGGGTGCTGTTCGGTGCGGCATTGCAACCAGTAACTCGGGCTGCATCTTTGAAGCATGATTTTCAGCACAAGCTAGGAGCATTGCCGTGCCCACATTAGCCTGCGATAACGATAGGCTAAAATTGCATAATAATGCCATCGGCGCAATTAAATGGTTTATGTATTGCTCTATAAAAATATATGCGAATATATAGCATCGTATACCTCTGTGCCGTGTTATTTGCAGCGTCGCGACCTGCCTCGCCAAAACTGCCCGATCTAAGCACTCGTCACGAATAGCTGGCTTGCACAGACGCACTTAAAAATGCTACGAGCATTTTTTGTTTGCCTTTATAATTACCTGCATGCAAGTATGCGTAGTCTGTCTTTTGGAACTGTTTGGAGCAAGCGGTCATGTTCCTTGTCACGGCCTTTCGCGCGCAAAACGCTAACCCATTCTTTGATGTCAATCGCTCGACACACCGTTTAGCTAGCAGCTCTCTTCTACTTTTGGGAAAGAATAGACTTTTCGTAGATCATACACAAGACATTTGCACTATTAGCGGGAGCTTTTGCCGTCACGTTGACCATAGATTGAGCTGGCGACCGCAAGACCCTAAATCTACAGCGTATGCGATCTACGAAAAGTCTCCAATTAAATTAGAGACCCCAATCCCTTTGTGCAACGCTGTTACGAAGCGGAACACAACAAGTCCTATTCTAACGCAACCGGTTCTATTGTTAAAACCGCATGATGTACGAACACGCTGAGCAAAAACCATGAGGTAACACCATCACCAAGGCTGCCAGACCCTGCCACCGTCTCCGCCTCCGTTCCATCTCCTCCGGTTCTTCCTTCGTCCACGAGAGGGCGAGCGATGGGCTCGAGTTACGAGGCCAATGCATCGCCTGTCCTCCACCCTATCTTTCTTTTTGGTGGGAAAGCAGAAATCGAACGGGTAATAGTTGGTAAATCGTAACTAAAAAAAAGTGATAGTATTACAATAAATTTATATATTTTTATGAAAAGTAAAAAAATAATTAATAAACTGCATACTAAAAAAAAAAGAGAAAAAAAACGTTTTGATAAGGATATTTGACGCCCTGAGAACTTATTCAGCTCGTGAAGAAGGGTTTCGTCTCAAGCACTATCGCCCCCTGGCGCATTAGAAAGGCAACTGGGCGATGAAAAACTATGTCACATAAAAAAGGAGCTTAAAAGAACCCCTCATAGGTTTTTCACGAATAATACTTTACGGGGTGTTTAGAATAACTTTTTAGGGTGAAATATATGGACAAGCCGGAGACCTCCCGTTCTTCTACTGGCAGATTTTTGTTAGGGTGCAGTAATGCGTTACTTCCACGTCTGAATAGAAGTTCTGCCTACAAGCCCGTTATGCGACGGCTTCATGTTCCTCCGCTCTCGAGAAAATGGCAGGGCTCGGCGACATCGGCCTCCTGCGGGAGCGGAGAAAGCGAAGATCGCTGCTGATCGAGCAGGATCACATTGTTTCCTCGCTTGATCTTTTAACTCAACGAAAGGCGCGGGTCTGCAGAGCACGATGGTGGCTTCGTCTAATGACGTGCGGGGAAGAACGAAGGAATCATTGCTCACCTGGAGCACCATGCAACTGACGATGAGACATGGCAACCGAGCCACATTTCTCAGATGAACGCGTACTCCCGCAGCGGCATGATTATAGTAGACAACCTTCGTTTATTTACTCGACAAGAAGCACACGGAACACTAGTTAAGCAGCCATGGTGGTGGCGTAAAGAGTTTTAAATGCAATCGCATTTATTACAGTTTACCCTTTCCTGACAAACTGTGAAGCTCGTTTTTTTTTGCTTCTGTTTTAGGGGAAACTAAAACAGTATTTAAAGCCGACAAGTTGATAGTGCAGTTACTAGCGGTAACTTAATTCATGCTTTCAGACTTTGGGCTGCCGGGAATAGGTAGGTACAGCCTCCAGGTTTTTTTAACAATATCGCGCGGACGCCGACCGGCAGGTAGATAAGCGCCTTATCGCGGCATGAAAGAGCTGGTCAGCAAGACTACTCGCCTGTGGCATTAAAGTATTTAAGACAGTGTGCTTCTAATAAGCTCTCAGTTGCGAGTGCGGTCCGTGTTGTCGCAACCTTCTTCGCTTTGTCTCTGTCCTTCGGCGCTTCTATCCAGTGGCAGAAGGCACACGCCTAGCCTCGCTGACTTCCTCTTTCACTCTGCGAGAAGGCGCTGATCTACCGGCCGGTCGGCGTTCGTGCGATATAGTTAAAAATCTGCAGGCTGTACTCTAATAGACATGATAAAACTTGGACATCGTAATGCCACGTCACTCGGTGGCATACATTTGATTTACAACAAACATTTATCACAGATCTGAGGTTTTTGCTATATATATAAATAAAAAGAGTACGGGCAGCTTGCTAGCTGCAGAGCAGCAGGGAGTCAACGATCGCCACACGCATGGCAATGACTGCCTCGAAAATATTATCTGGGCTGGGAATCCGTGCACGGGAACGTCTTGCTCAGATCACCTCATATCGATTCGGACAAGAATAACTGGAGCACAGAAGCAAGCGAAGAGAAAAGATAAATTAAACTATACCCCGACTGGAAAGTTTCAACTTCCGAAAAAAGATTACAAACAACGAACGATTTAATGATGCCTTCGCTTTGCTTTATTTGGCGAGGAGTTTGAATCCGAGGGTAACCGGGCTCACCAGACAGAAGCTCACACATTTTTCGGCGGACTCGGGGACAGAAACCCACGTCTTTCTATTTTGGTCATCCGCACTACAGCTTTCTTCGCGTAAAACGTGTAGGGCTAAACTATGAGCAGAACTTGTCAAGAGTCGTTCGATACGCAGAAGGTCTCCAGAAATGACTTGATTGGGTGTCAACACCAAAGGACCGGAAGTTGTAGAAAAGCGATCACTAAAAGTCTATCTTTCTGAAGGTCATGTTGACTATTCTTATCCAACCGTATTTTTATAGGCGTCTTGACTTTCTAGCAGGGTGTGTTAGTCGTAATAATGCGTTTACGATATAAGAATCAAATATCTGAATATTTTTCTTTGCATTTTTCGTACATAATGACCGGACCTCTCTTAGATTTATTATTGCCTAGCAATAGTATTAAACTTGAACCTTGCGCAAGTCATATATACTTTTTAATTGATTGAGTTGCTGTTTGGGGCAACTCGCGTTATTTAAACTTACGTAAAATTTTTTTATTTGGGTGAGCTTTTGTCCGAGATTTAAAGTCAAGATAAAAACGGTAATATAGCGCTTTATGGTAAAATATTCACGCAAACCGTTAACCTAGTAGGCATATCACGACGCACATGGCAACGCCAATACGGGAAACACCAGATCTCAGGCAGGCCTCGCTTGGTCGGTCGAGTTATTCCCAAGCCTCCCCTAGAACGCGCGCTTTCCGCTCAGCGCAAAGCTAGCGCGAAAGCTGCATGATTGAATAACAGACGAGCAAAAATAGGGGATTCGCAGGAATATTGTTACCCGACAACGCGGGGGCCTCCGACGAGATCGCGGGCGGGGAAGGCATGCCACGGAAACCTGAGAGGCACGGCCTGATTGAACAGCACGCGCGGGTTTCGAGGACGTGATTAGACGTGCACCGCCCCTGCAGTCATTTAATGTTCCCCCAACTTCTTTGCTTCGCTTCGCAGTCGGCCCGTGGATTGGCTCCCTCTATGCTTTCATTATTCATTTATACGCGAATTAAGAAAGAAAGAGAAGCGGCCTGAGTACTGACTTTTAACGACGGCGCTTTGATGACGGCATTCAGATCGTAAATAGATAGCGAAGGCTGATTTAAAAGCGCCTTGAACGAGGCGGCGGTTAGCTTTCTTTTTTGTCCAATGTAACGGCAAAGCGCGAAAGAAAAGTACGTGTTTGCGCTACAAAAACGCCTTTGATAACTTTTGATTAACGCACGCACTGTACGCATTGGACACAAGGGGAGTCGTTGAAACGAAGCACTTAATCTTTAAGCTGAGGAGCCCCTAATGCAATTTCAACGAGGCTCAAGAAAACGTCCTCATTAGCGACTATGGCGCTATCGCCGTCATTAGAAGGGATACACAAGTGTCACTAATCTCGAGAAAGGAGCCGCGTCTCCCGAATCTCAGCGCCGCATTAACGCGCTCAGGCCTCCATACCTGCACTTTGTCTGTAACTAAGTGAGTTGTCTGCGAAACGAAGATTGCTTTTCTGCCGTTGGCTCTAACCACAGCCTGAGCGACGTGAGACAGCTGCTCCAAGTTACCAAGTTTACGCGAAAAGTTGGGACTGTTATGTGGCGGTCTGTAGCTTATGCCTAGTAATACGGCCTGCAAGTTCGTATTCTCTTTGTGCACCTCGTGCGTTTCTTTACACCCCCAAATGTGCCACGTGCTTTTGTTTCCCCCCGACCTCATCCAGTAACGGCGCGTACTTGGATGCCTCGTCATCGCGCGGTTCCTAGGCGCTCTCTATGTTGCCCTCTGAGTGGAACGCTCATCCTTGCAATCCAATGAGCGACAGACGCGTTTTTGAACACTTCACTTGATCTTTGTATATACAGTTTGAGGTTCTGCACAACAGAAAAGCCATACTATCTCAAGATTGGATTGAAGCACAATGACAGAGCATGACAATTCTTGACTGACACCAAAGAGTACACCTCCCCCACGTAAAAGTGTACTAAAAAAAAAAAAGCTTTACAAGAAAGTTGGGAATTTGACAATTCATAAAGGACTCTAGTGGCAATGTTGTTGCTAGACAGCCACGTTTCTATTAGGATCAGTAAGTTGCTGCCAGTTGACGACACGATATTAGACACCAGCTCTCGTTTTAAAAGAAAACTACCTATATTTGGGGAAATGACAGAAAAGGAAATATTTGCTCTGGGTGTGGGTTGGGCCCGCAGTGTTGCCGAAATGTGAAAAAGTTCTCACAAACATAGCTCCAGAAGACAACGAGGAACTAAACTCGAACGCATGTAAAATAAGAGAGTGTTTGATTTTAAAAATGCATATTTTACATGCATTCGAACTAAGTTTATCTTTTCCCCTTGGCGTTAGGCTTCCACACAAGGTTGGAAATTTCCCACGATTCGGCAACATTGGTTTGGGGGGGCTATTTATAACTGGCTGGCGGCGGGGTGATCGCTATGCGATTTCCTTCACAGTTTGCGATGACTTATCATAAGCGTAGCGTTTTGTGCCGATGAATAGGGTTTTGTAGCATGATGAAAACGGGGGAGATTTGTTTTAGTAAAAGCAACAACGTGCTCGTGGGTATTTTGAACTGGATAGGAGAAGTTTTCGCCATTACTATATTCGGTGCCTTCTAATTTACGACCATTTAAAAAAAGAAGCTTTCTTGGTTTATAAAAAGACTCGTTTTACAATTATTGGGCGCCAGTACCCGGCTTTGTGACGGGTCTAAGGTAACCTGCAAAAGATCAGAGCAGTGTCGAATTACTTTTGCCTCTTGAAAAGTGTAGGTTCCGGCAGAAAACTACAATTTTCTTGATGCTTTTGGACAACTTCTATTATTCTTTATTATTTCAAAATACTACCAATTCGTCATGAGACTATGATATGAATGGGCATGTACACTTTTTGGCAAAACTTAAAAAAGTAACACACTCACTGCAACAAGAAAACCACGATAAAGTGCGTTAACAGATGTTCAGATGGGTTGGCAAAACTGCCGGAACAAGTATACAATGAAGCACGCAATATTTTGCTAAACGATAAGCTAGAATAGCACGAATGCAAGAGCAAAGCGCACACACAAAAAATGTCTTAATTTGTTTTTATTTTACACACAAGTAATGAACATAACTATTCAAACGAATGATACGAGAGAGCATCTTCAGGGTGAGAGTTTCAATCGCTGATAGTTAAGGGGAAAAGGAATATTTAAAACAGTCCTTGAAGCACTGGGGCTGATGAAGGGTACGGCTATGTTTGTTGCGAGTAATTCTGGATACGTCAGAAATGACGTACACTGTTTTATTAATCTGCAGGAAGTCATTTAACATCGTGTAAATTAATTTGAATCTTTTTTCTTACGCCGTGCCTTGAGTACCGGAAGGTTAGCTTTTGAGTACGGTGTCGTTGGAGAGTCCAATCAACGATATTTGGAATAAATAAAATGTAAAACAAGCCGCTGCACTCTTGTCAATTTATGCACGTCTTGAATAGTGTGAGCATCCCAGATTTCATATGCATATTTCATCAATGGACGTATGAGTGTTTTCTATGCAGTAACACGCCGAGGTACTTGTATTCATGGACTGTTTTCAAGGGTGCGTTGTTGATAACGTAGGGGAATGAAAGTGCTGTTTTCTTGTTGGTAACGGTGATGTAAACACACTTGGAAGCGTTAAGGACCGTCGGCCAATTCATACACTATGATGATACTTGTGATAGGCATTCATGTAGATGATTTTAATCGGTAATGCATGTTACATCTGCAAACAATAAACAGTCGTGTGATAAGAAAAAAACGGCACTGCGCAAAAGAATGGCTTATTTCTAAGTCATTGACGAAGACCAGAAATACAAACAATTGGCTGCATGTTTGGTCATTCTGTCAAACGTGCTTAAATGCTGTAGCTTTATATGGCGGGTGGTGCCTAGGTTAGATGACGTTGTCTTTTAGTGAATTGGATGGGTGGTGCACTTAGTTCAGGTGATGCCTAAGACAGGACTTCGTATGGAAACTGGTTACGCCACAACATTGTCTCTTTGTGACGCTGCGCGGGCTTCCCCTCAGCACCACCCGATATAAAGGCTGTGCTCTGAATTTTCTTGGTCACCAAGAGAGGGCAAGCGTGCTTTCCTGCCCTTTCCACTCCTCCTCGTACAGCGGGCTCTTTCAAAACAATTTCTGCTTGTTTCTGCTCCTGCCTATCTTTCCTTTTCCACCCCTCTCCGCTCCCGTGCGCTTTCTCACACAACCTGCTTATGCTCCTTTCGTTCTTGCGTGCTGGGTCCGTAGCTCAGTCAGCAGCACACTGGGCTTCCACGCCGGTGACCGAAGTGCGATCACTGGCGCTGGTTGACGTTTTCTTTTTCTTTTTTTTTTCTTCAAGATGGTTCAGTGGTTAGGGACTGACCGACCTACATATTTCGTGCTTATGCGGCTCCTGAGGTTGGTTGGCCCTATAAAGCTACTTCTACCTCGCAGACCCTTGGGCCTTGCAGTACAGGTGTGCCAGACAAAATTTGTACTTTTTTGGTGACTCGTGAGGGTTGATGCTCACTTACTTGGTGCGATTGCCAAGACATGAAACAAATCACGCTACTACGTAGTCATTGTTTAGAACGTCTTTTTGCTTGCGCCAAATCTTGGGGTGGGACACAAGGTCAAAGGCTTTCGCGAAATCTAGAAATGCAGCGTGAGCTTGACCAGAATGCTCGACTACTCTAGACTGCACGTGAACAGTATGCAGAAGATGTGTGACGGTAGACAAGCCACTCCGAAACCATGTTGCCCTCTGTGGAATAAGCTTTTTTTTTTAAAGGTTGTTATTTGCTTACACGAGAAATGCTCAGTTCGAGCATAACAAAGAAACAAGCCTATGAAACGGTCCGCTTGAGCTGCGATATTTTTGTCTTGGGTAAACAGACACAGTTGCTGGCAATTCCGACGTGGTCGGACAGGGTTGCTAGTCATTCTCGATTTTCCTGATATTCTGTCAGCCCGCGTTCTGCTCTTTTCTGCTCTTTCCTGGTGATGTTGTCTCCTAGATTTTGCCGACGCCGGACTTTGCCTTCTTCGCGCACACCGGGACACCGGACGCGTACGTGGAAGAAATATAGAGGCGTATCGATTTTCTCGCTGCTCCGTTCACCGACTGACATACCACGGCGGCCGGTGCATCGTACAGTCGCGGACAAAACAAAAGCAACATAGCATGAGCGCCCTCTTTTGTTCGCATTAGGGCACCGGGGCAGCAGTAGGTGAGCTGTTCGTAAGTGTGTGTCGACGAACGTCGCAACAAACACTGCCAGCTGACACGCCACCTGTACCTCATAACTAGGGTTTCGTGCTTTCGGTGCATATCGTTAAACTCTGAAAATTAAGCACCGAGCCGGTTTTATCAAAATCAGGAGAAACCGAAAAACACCGATTTAAAGTTGTCCTTAAAAAAAAAAAGAGGCTTACGTGAAGAAAATCTTAATTCATAGCTTTATTTTGTGTTGACAGGCAGTAGAGCAGTGGAGCAAAACCCCAACAAGCAGACGGAGCCGCCGGGAGGGCTCGATAAGCAGACGAAAAACTCGCCTCCGCATGACACGTCTTGGCACACTGATACGTACGATGGAGCAAATACATCACGTGGTTTCTCACCATCTCTCACCATCCGTGCGCGGGTGAAAAGTTGGACAACATTTTGTCGACAAGCTCGTTCAGCAGGAACCCGTGACACGTCCAGTCAGCAGCCGAGAAAGCTAAATGTGGTGATTTTACCCGAGGCTAGGGCAAAATCGCCATGTTTAACATTTACCTACAACAGCTATCTTGCAGCATCGTATCTATAACGAGAAAGCTCTCACTGGGCATAAAATCTGATTGATCCAGCCGTATACGACGATCGAAATCGAAAGTACCACGAAAAGTATCGGCGGCACCGCACCCCATGGAGAAATAGTGCCACCAGCCTCTGCTCCGTGTCGCGAGGACAGCGCTGCAGAGGTTAGTTGTACTATTTCTCCACGGGGCGCGGTGCCGTCGGGGCCAGGAAGCGTTCCATTGCAAACCGAAACTTAAAAACCCGTCGAATTTGTGCGGTTTTTCAAAAAGCCAAGAAATGCCGCGCGTGCCTTCTATCGTTCTGCAATTTATTGATTTAGTGTTTATCGATGATGCTCAACAAGTGTTTAATTGAAACCAAGCGCTTAAACACAATATTAAAAAAGTTAATTACACAAAATAATTAACAACCTAATTATTCCAAACTTTAATAATTTTCTTAAATGGGCCCCTGGGCCCAGGATTAAAACGACTACAAATCTTTTTTTTTTGCGACGCGTAGTTTTTGCAATATCGAATTTGTTCACTTTTCGTGAAACAGCCTGTATACCGCGGGTGAATAGTGAGTCTTAGTATTGAGTTTGCGAGAGAACGCAAGCACTGTGCGTTTGCGTTAGCGTTGCGTGTCTCATACTGCGCGTACGCTGAGCTCTAACTGCGGTCTGAAAATGACGCATGGCGACAACGCGCGTGCGCAGCGTGGAGCACGCAACGTTAACGCAAACGCACAACGCTTCCGTTTGCTCCTATACGCAATAATAAAACTTGTCAGGACACCGCGTACTCCCCCCCCCCCCCTCCTTTCCGTATGACGCGTTTTTGCTTGGAGTTTTGAGCTGCAATTAGGAGTGTTTGATTCTAATATTGGAGATTAAGCTAGGGCTAGATAACTCCCCTGAGCCTAGTTTATTTCTTAACAACTGCTTTAGAAAACGAAGTATTTTCTTTACCTATATCAACCCACGTGTACGTTTTGCATAGATCTATTTTGACTCTAAAAAAAACTTGCCAAATCTTGTCAAATCTTGGCTATGTGCAAGACAATTTCTCGTGGGAGCTTCCGGGGCTTCTCATCACGTCGTCTCACTCATGCTTTTAACGTGAAACGTTCTTTTCAGGTGTGCGACATTTCGTGAAGCCAGGACAAAAGCGTGGCCGCGAGTCTTGACGCTAATCAGTTTTAAAGAGGGACAGGCCATCGCAGTAAAAGAGCGGTTACGTCTGGCGGGAACTCAGATCATTAAATTAATAAGCTAGTGTCTTTCCAGCACGTCACGATACATGGCCGTGAGTTGACGTGCTAGTATTTGGCGGGCAAACCCTGCGGGGCATCCGCTCTGCGTCCGGCAGATAGCAACTTGACACGTGTCACACGTTTTTAAAATCGGGGTTAGCGCCGGTATCTCCATTCCATGAATTGCTCTCGAGTATATACGTGCCACGCGTTAAGCCATTCGCTAAACTAACCGATGAAGAGCGCCGAGAGCGTAGACGCCACACGTTTCAAATGCAACACAATTTCCCACCACCTCGCTATGCATTTTTTTATTGTTTAGTAAACATATTTAAAATTTTAATTTGGTTTAAAAGGAAAAAGGTTTGAAAAAATAACACATAACAATCAGGCTTCGATCTCCCGGTGTATTTTATACTCCATAAAAAAAAATTAAGTACACACAAAACGATATCTATCAGATATCCGTGGTATTGATGCAGCCAGGTAAAGTCGGGCAAAGTTTCGCGGGCGTCGACATGGTATCCAACAGTCACGCCAACGCGTGAGTACGAGGGGTTGCAATTAGCGAGGCTGGATGTCGACCTCGTTCTGCTTGACTACGCCCGAAATTGTCGACTGATCACTTTTCAGGTCACCGATCACGGATTCATAAAGCCGCTCCGAGGGCCGCATAGTTCCCGGCGGGCGGAAAGCAAAAGCCCGCGTGGCGAACCGGGTCCGACGTCGCTCCGCGAGGCAGCGCCGTGCGTTCAAGGGGATGCTGGCTTCTTCCGACTAATTGAAGGCCGGCGGCTGTGACGACGGCGAAGCGTGGAATAATTAGGGGCGTAGCAGCCACTGGCAACGGAATTAAGCCACTGCCCTGGCTCGACGTTGCTGACTCTCTTGTGTCGCTGAGCGTCGGGATTTTGCGGTGCGTAGGAGAAGGCGCCGAGGAGGCGTCGCCGTGCGGGCTAGTGTTTTGAACGATGGCACTTGCCCATAAGGACTGGATATTGCGAACCGATCGTGGTAGTGGTGGTGAAACATGTCGACGATATCTCGCACCTCGCGGCTATATTTTAAGCTCAAACCCATGTGATGACCTCAAGGTGGCTGGCAACCGCTGTGGTATATCAAGTAAAACAATAAAGATGGATGGATGGGCTTTCATATTCCACTCCACAAGTGGGAATATTGGAGCGCAGGCAACAGCTTCTCATCGAGCGGTAGCTGGCGCCCTCTAGATGGCAGATGCCTTAGACGTTGAAGCGTTTTTAGCGCGTTCCAAGTGCGTGGAACCTTTTCCGTCATGTTATGGAAGAGCTTTCCCTGGGTCGTTTCTGAACCATCAAGGAAGCACTCTCGTTACTGCGAGGCACTTGAGGCGCTATGGAATCAAATTTACTACACCGCGAGTTGCAACACCGCTTTTATAAGTAGCGGGGATTCGTACGAGACGATTCAGCATCTAAAATCACTTTCTCCGTCTTTAAAAAGACCAGAACGGGCGTCTCATTTTGATGCTCGACCTACAGCACTCGCTCGTTGGCTTTTGTCATCCTGTTACTGCGCGTGCGCGCCTGGAGTTTCCGAGTCACTGAAGTGCTACCGAAAGCACGGCCGGTCTGGATTCGAGCGTTACTGTTCATACGGCCTCTCGTCACAGGAGAAAGCATGCGCGTCTTTCTGCGCGGGGACGTTACGAGCCCACTCCTGTCGCAGGTCCATCCTGCTGCTCAACGAGTTCTGTTTCACGTGGCCCAATTATATACTGTACACGTGACCCAATGATACAAGAGTTGCCCTCTGATACACACGAAAACAGCACCGCAAGGAATGTGCAAAGCAAATGTTGCAACTTTGCCAAGTGGACCCTGACGGCCGCTTTGATCGCCTGATCACCATGAATGAGTGTTGGGTCGAGTGCGCTGTTACAACCCCAAGACGAAGGAACAAATCAAGCAGTTGAAGCACGCGGATTCAACACTGCCAAAAAGGTGAAGGCGGAGTTGTCATCGGGGAAGGTGATTATTACCGTTTTGAGGGCTGCAACGGTGTGCTCCCGACTAATTAGGTCCGTAAAGCCCAAACAGCCTCAAGGACATATTACCGGGACCTCTTAACGGTTAGGGAGCCCATGAAGTGTCGCGGGAGGCTGACCGAGGGAGTGCGTCCGTTCTCCTACAACGCACCGGTGAAGCATGCGGCGGCTTTTGACTAAAAAATTCTGTCCTGTCCTGTTGTCTTCGTGTCGTCTTTGTCCTCGTTTTGTTCGCCGTCTTTAAACCTCTTATTTTGTTGGTAAGGTTTTGTTTGTCTTGCTTTTTGAGGTCAGCGGAACTGTTTTATTTTGGTCGGCGCTTCCAGCAATCCCCTGTCACCCGAATGGAAGTTTTGTTCAATGGTATTTTGTCAGCTTCGGTGGACATGTGACTTTAAATTATTTAAAAAAAAAACTTCTAAAATGTCAAAACTATAATACATGTGAATTTTGTTTAAACTTTTATTTCCTATTTTATGTGCGTAATGTTAGAGTGTTTGATGAGTGCGCGTTGTTTCTTCTTCGTCTGTGTTGTAATGCCCCACCGGGAAGGAATGTTGCTGTTGGTGGGCATGAATAAATAAACATAAACACAAATATAAAAGCCCCCTCCCCCCTTTCCTTTGTTTTCATACGAAAGAGGTAAAGGTAGTGGGAGTGTAGTTAAGTAACTCTCTACTCTTTTTTTTTTGTAGGCAAGCGAAGTTTTAAAGGAAATCCATGGTAAGTTTTATGGTGTCAGCAAACAGCGAAGGACATGCAACATCCGACACGCTGTTTAAACAACACTCAAGCACTATAAGTGACATTTATTCAAGCGGAAAGCAAGGGACAGTGTTTATCGGTGTTCCCCTTTTTAGTGTCAAGTTCGTACGCTCGTGATGGAGCGGCTTATCCATAAATTTTCACTGTGGCGTTCACGGAGCGAAAGTCGTGAACGGGAAACTAAAATTAAGATACTTAAAGGTAAATCAGGTTCTGTTAAGTCGAGTTGTAAAATGTTTAGCTTATTTAGTAATATGGACCGAGCGCGCCACACTGTCTGTCGTCTCAAGGTTTCTTTCTAGCTTATAAATTGTAATATTTAAGAACGTTTTCTTTTTTTTTAGCTTTACGCGTGATGGAAGCTATGCCCATCACGTGACACATTCTTCTGTTCTATTTTGCCTTGTAAAGAATTGGTATTGTTCGCTATTAAGACATACGCGCCCTATTTATGGTTTCAGTGTCGAGAAGATAAAATATGTCGTAGATATATATCTTTTTTTCATTTAGAATATCTAAGAAGTATTGATCCTCAAGTTTTCAAAATGTCAAAAATGTGAACCATTCTAGTGTTTACCAATTCACAGCCAAGGTTGCAGCATCCCTAGCAGAGTACACGCAAATTTGTTGCTTTGGAAAGAGACCCCCAAAAATTCTGCCTGTGCATGATCATAAAACAAGATTAAAAAATTCGTAATTTTTTATTTAAATAAATTAGATTTATTTGATTTAACTAAACCAATTTGATTTCAATTACTGTGGCTAAAAATAGTTATCCTTTTTTCAATTGATTGATCAATTCGTACAATCACTGATGACAATGTGGGAGAAAGAATTACTGTAAATGTAAATTGCATTTTAATTAACCAGTTTTATTGCTGCAATCCCCGTCATACAAAACAAATCACCTTGAATGTTTAGTTAGTTAAAACGCTTCATTTCATTTTTTATACGTTCTAGGTTGATTCAATAGGACATTACTTTTCTTGTAGTTTCCGTTCCTTTCAGTTCTTTTCTATACTTTGTCTCATCCTAGGATGGACCAAAGGCCAAAGCCACGGGACGCCAGGTCCAATCACGTTCTACGCTACACTATGACATGCCTAGCATTGATTAGGGAGTGGACGAATAATGCTCCGAAAGCAAAAAAACGCTGCATCATTTCTATAGCTTCGGCACTGCAACCAGTAAAGCTTGGGTTTGGGCTAGTTGGTTACTCATTGTATTTGTTCTGCGCTGCTATGGTTTACGAACTTGGACAAGGAAGACTAGAAGGACTACACATACACACGAAGGCGCAACCAACAACTGGTTTATTTTTCCTTCCACACCATGGATGAAAGAAAAAACACATAGATGACACTTGCATGACTCTTTAGGATCTGATTATGTCTTTCCCTTTGTTCTTTATCTTTCCTATGTGTTTTTCTTTCATCCATGGTGTGGAAGGAAAAATAAACCAGTTGTTAGTTGCGCCTTCGTGTGTATGTGTGTCCTTCTAGTCTTCCTTGTCCAAGTTCGTAAACCATAGCAGCGCAGAACAAATACAACTGCAAACAGCCTTGTTTTTTGCAATGTAAAATTGTTGAGTCACTTGGTGCTATTTCGATTCGGAACCACTGTCCGCCCATCCCCATCAGTGATCCGAGACGCCGGCACTAATACGTGCACCAAAGCGCAATACGCAATTTCTAAGTGGCTCCTGATTGGATCTGGTGGTCCGTAGCTTTTGTCCATCGTAGGGTGAGACGAAGTATAATTGAGTTTCAATAGGACGTTAAGTAGCTAACGAACGAAGTGCTCAAAAGATACTGTACATATTATTTTCTTGATTATAACTTAATTTAAATAGAAAACAATTTTGCATAGAAACAGCATATGGTAGACAAACGGTAAATAAAACAAAATAATTTTCTCGATTATTATTTTTTTTTGTGGTAATCATCGTAATAAAACATATCTGATTTTGACGAGAATTAAAATTATGATTTATAACATAATTTAAATCATAAAGATTTTTATCCTTCACCCTGGTCATACGTGACAAAACCATCATACGAAGAATACGTTTTCGGGTCAGTAAATCTCAGTGCAATGAGATTTACCACGACTTCCGTCAAGAACGCCGTTGGTTTTCGCTACTGTCACCTGATCGCCTACTCCTGCTAGTGACCGTGTAACCGAAAAAAAAAACATTTATACTCGTTACCTGCAAATAAAACGAACGCGTTATTGTCCTACGTCACCTCGAAATAAAAGGAATGCGTTACCATTAACGTAACAGATAAAAGTAACGCACGTTACTTTGGCGTTACGTTTCTAATTAGGAATTACCACGTTTCAAAGCTTGCACGTTAGCGGTACGCATAAGCGCAACATTTCAAGAAACATTATGTAGAAACATTATCTCCACACGGAAACTGAACATAATTACCTTATCTATTTTTACGGTATCACCTAAATACTCACGAGAAAAGAAAAAACGCTAAGAACACAAAACACTCAAAAATTCACTTGGCTTGGTGCCTAGAAACACGGAATAAATTTAAGTGTAATCTTTTTTTAGATTCTTAGGAAGATTATGTAACGAGTAACCTAACTCCGTTACCCGTTACTCGAAATAAGTAACTTAAGTACGTTACCCGTTACTGTTGTGAAAAGGTAACGAGTACGTTACATCGTTACTGAAAAAGTGTAACCCCTACCGGTAACGCCGTGTACTTGTAACGCGTTATTGGCAACACTGCACGCCAGTAAATGGTAGTGTGGCGTCACATCCGCAAGAAGGCCTACTTCAGCGGTGACGCATCTGGCCATTAAAATTCGAGATGTGCCAAGTCAAGGAAATCCGCGTAATTTACGCGCATCACATAATCGGTACCTGGGTTATGTGTGATGATTTTACTTTTATGTCGCCTTTTTTGTGTCGCGTTTTTCTCTCGGTTTCAGCATCCAGAGACCCATTTATTGGAACGGTGTACATAACCCGCTTTGTCGTCAATGCTGCGCCGTTCTCCGCGAGCAGCTGGGGTCCTTCTTTGGCGCAACTGGTGTGTCTGTTCACAGATGGCGCGGCCTAGAGGATGGACGTTTCGTGCACGTGCTCGAGCCCGCTGCTCCCCTGCTTCGAAGGCGGGCGAGCTCATTACTCACATAAGCTATATTATTTCTCGTCGTGTCCCGGATGCCTGAGCTTTGAGTCGCCTGCGGAACTGTGAGAATGCCCGAGGTCTATTTTACGCCTTCCAAACTTTCCGAATCTCTTGAAAAGGTACGGAAACCAAATTATCGCTCTTATTTCTACGTTTAGCCAGAAACTAAGTTGTGTCAGCTCCTTAGAAACACCAGTCTTCCGCTCGTAAACGCACGAAAACTAAATTTAAAACGAATAAAACGATTTCTCAATACCACCTGGTATAGTTTGGTAGTTGCGAACGTCCAGGCACGAACAGGAGGCTCTGGCATCCGTCAACTTTGAGGAAATTTAGCACTTTCTCAGTAGGGATGCCGTGGTAAAGCTCTGATGTTGAAAGCATTCACATGCTCCCTGCAAGGGGCATCGCCACTCGGCACATTTACAAGAAACAGCAGGGCCTTGCAACACGTGGGACCCTCGAGGAGAGATATGGTAGCCAGACAAGTTTCCCCTTTACATCTTGATTGTCAGGAGTAGAGGCGAGTCATCTTCGACCTTTCACAAGAAACTTCAACGTTGACAAAAATTCATTTTAGCAAAGCGCCATCTTGCGGATAACTATGAAATCGGGACTCATCTGGAAAAATCAGTTTTTGTTTTGACATATTAAAGATCTATTACGTCATTTTATATTGTCTCGAAAGTTCGGGGCCCTGTAGGGCACAATGCTCATACCGACGTGAACAAATACGACATTTAAAATTATGTTGCATTAGAAACAAAAACATAAAAAAGCTCGGAACTACTTTTGTTAGACCGGTGTTTCCGTCAGACACCATATTCCTTGCTGCTCTTCCAAACGGTGTCGTCGTCTTCGCCGCCTTTGCAGCACTCTTTCTTGTCCTATCACCTTGCCCTATCACTCGTTGCAGTACTCTTTCTTGTTTCTGGTGTCGATTTCGGATCGAGTTCTGAGCCGCAGGGGACGCTACGGGCCATCGCAGCCAATTCAATGCCGGCTGCTTGTCACGTTACCTTCGGTAGGGCCGTAGTGACGTGCAGGGCGCCTAGTCGCGTCATTCGTTCGCCATGTACACGAAGCAGAGATGTACACACAGTACGCTATCTTGTAATCACATGGCCAGTGATGATGCGTCGCGCAGAGATATTCACGAAGCCTGCGAAAACGAATATCGAGTCATTTTTAGCATTAGCGGTTGTGTGATGAGTGCTCTCCTGATGGGTGCCCAACAGGGGGAGAACTAAAGATGGACATTTCCTGATTTTTGGGCTCCCATCGCTTGCCGTTTTACTATAGTTCTTCTCTTTGTTTCATGTTAAAAGAAAAGAACAACTGTTTGTACACAAGTTGTTCTCTCGACGAGCTCAGTCTCAGTCCTTGCGGCTATAAACGTAATACCGGACCCCTAATACGGATTACATACCAGACTCAGTTAGAGACCACAGCTATGTATAATGTGCACATGTTATCGCAATATTAAATAAGTAAAAGAAAAATCATGAAACCGATTAAATTGGGAAAATTCGAACGCGAACATTTGACGGAAATTTATTTGGTTCTTGGAGCTACATTAACGAATGACGTCCAACCAAGACGTAATTCTCACGGACGCTGAAGAAGAGACCGAGAGGGCCTCGAAACGTTTGGTCCTTGAGGATTACGGCTCGGTTGGACGTCCTTCTTTATTTATTCGAAATTTAACAAAGCGAGCGTCAGTGCTCCCGATTTCGTTACAGCGTAATGCGGGCCATAACAGAGGTGAAAAGTGAGAAGCGTTGGTGGGGCAGCCTCACAACTGCAGGCCGTGTTGAATGGCAACGTGGCGTTGCCGGCGCTAAACGATTCTCTGGCGCATTGCGGAACAGGCCGGTCCACTTCCGCCGGTATGTGAGGCGCTGGCGGAAGCGTCTCCCGTTTAGTGGCCCACGGCCGGGGATGCGCGGCTCACGTTTGGGCCCCGAGCTGGCGGAGCAAACGGCACACTCATAGCTTTTCCTCTCTTGTGCGGCCCCCGCTGTTGGGGGGATCGATGCGTAGGCCCCACGAGGAAACCGACGGGACCTTGCCACAGTGAACGTTTTGGTGTTTTCTTTGCTGGAAGTCAGGAAGCTCGCCTCTGGGGCCTCAAGTGTCTGTGCCGATGCCGGCTAATGTCTCGTTCCGGCATACGGCGACTGTATTATTCCTGCCGCTGCGCTGCCGTGGCTTCAAGTACTGCGGGGCCGCGCACCGCTAAGCTCCTCGGACTCGGTCAAATATAAGGAGGAGCTCGCACGCGCGCTAGCCGACCAGCGTGTTCAAGTGGAGAGCGCCGCCTTTGCTCTTGCCTGCAGAGAAATGGAAGAAACCGTTTCGATTTTCGATTATATTTTTTTCTCTTCTTTTTCTCCTGTGGGTTTTTGCTTTTGAGTGTGGAGAGCAGGCACTTCTGCCGGTCGTTCGTTCCACGTTTCTCGTAGGAGAGGCGAGCCGCGAGAAAAGGGGGAGGGGAGTCGGTGTTCGAAAGAAACGGCCAATAAAGAAGGAAATCCAGACTCTGCGGATAACGACGGCGCAAACGAGAACAACCGTAAGAAATAAAAGAGGGAGAGAGAAGAAAAGACGGCCGTGCTTACTTTGCTCTTCTCCTCTCGTACGCCTCGATTGTACACTTGGTGTGAGCGGAATGCACAAGTCTCTCTCTGGTTTCAGGCAGCGCAGCGGCTCCGAAATAGCCCCGGGCCTCATTATTTATGTCTTTTCCTGCCCCTCACGTCTCGGTTCTGTCTCTTTCGCTTCTTCCTTTTTTTCCCCACAATTTCCACCCCTACATGTTTGCTTTCTCCACTTCTTAGCCGCGATCGAACTCCGGGGAGAACGTCGGCGTTTGTCTCTCGTCCGAGGACGACGTCACGATCGGCGGCGTTTCAACCTCGCGCCGACTCCCGAGCCCGGACTCCGGCCGACCGTTCCCCCGACTCCCTAACAAACGTCCAAACAGAAAAAAAAAAAAAAAGAAGCGCGAGAGAAGCGACCGATTTGTACAATGTCCTACTTTTCCCCCACGAGTTGGAAGCTCGGGGCACCTCTAAAAATTCCGGGCAAATTTTGCCGCCTTGCCCGTCGAAGCGAGGAACGGCAATGGTAGAGGACGGAGCCACGTCAATGCGCTCAGTTCCCGTCCGATCCCTCTCCCCTGCCGCAGAGGAATCGGACGCGCGCGTTTCGACCGTCTTCTTGGCTAAGTGGTAGGTTCGTAGCTTTACCGTCTTTCATATATCAAAAAAAAAAAAAGATCTTGAGTTGTTTTTTTTAAATTTTGGATTGCGACATTTTTAAGTCTATGCGGAGAGTTCGACCTTTTCTTTTTCAATGAAAAACGTTTCCTGATTGACTGAGTAACTGACTGACAGAGAGTGCAGCATCATTGAAGCGCAAACCGAATTTTATACAAGATGCGTGTTTTAAAAACTTTGATAAATTCAATGCGTGCAATGGCGTCTTTTTTTTAATTTAGAAGCAGGTAGCGGTTTTCGGTTTTTTTTTTTTAATGCGGCAGATCGGCGCGCACGAGTCCACAAAGATCGCGAATTTCTTCTGGACGTCTGGCGATATATTCATAGTTCTCAAGTTTTTTTTTTCTTTAATTTGGTTAGTGAAAAATTTGGAATTGACTATGTACATAGTAACTCGTGATGGCAAATTCTGTTTCGGACGTTTGCTTCCTTTTATTTATTTTATCTACCGGCGCTTCCTCTTTAGAGGAAATAACGCTATATAGACAGTAAACGAAGTCCTTTTAAAAAACAAATTGAAGCGGTGAAGGTATGTAAGTTGAGAACTTATGAAATAAAACGCAGTCTTATTGGATACGTTATATCCCTCATTCGTTCTTATGTGGACAGTAAAACAAAAACCCTAGTGCTTTGCGATATTGTTTTAGCGCGCACGTCACGGCGTCTTCACAAAAAATCGTATACACCGAAAAAAAAAAGGAAACGTTTTAGCTGGCGGTCGCAAGTTGCTGTACAATCAGTCCAATGGTGAATGAAGTATATCAATAATAGATTGTGTATTTTTCAAATTAAGTGCAAACCTATTTTTTATTTTTTTTAGAATGAGCAGGTGCCATTATGGCGTCAATATAAAACACATTGATAGACGTCGCAAGTGAAGACAGTCAGTAACGAAACTATGCATTCCGGCGACCATTCAAAAAACGTCGTGTATAAAAGAAAATCACTCAAAGGGTAGCCAACATTTTGGGGAAGTCTGATATTAAGAGTTAAATAAAGAATTTAAAAAAAGATGTCTGGCAAACTGCTGGGCAGTTGTGTTCTACGTGAAACGTTCCGATATCTCGCGAGTTTGGTGATACTTGCATGGCTCGTTCAGCGCGTTCGGTCCTGGCTGTTGTGCGTGGGATTCAATGCTTGGAATGTACACTTGATAGCAGTTCCTAGAATTACAAAAATTCCGAGGACACCTAAGCGCTTATCTGGGACCGGACATTTCATCGAACGCCGTTTCGTCGAACGCCGTTTCATCGAAGCCGTTTCATCGAATGCCGTTTAATCGAACGCCGTTTCATCGAACACCGTTTCATCGAAGCCGTTTCATCGAACGCGGTTTCATCGAACGCGGTTTCATCGAACGCCGTCGAACGCCAGGGTTGCATTCCCGCTTCCTGAAGCTGGTCCGAGGTGCCCATCCCGGGTTCTGGAAGTCTTTCACTTGCCTCGCCGCAGAACATCAACTGACGGAAGACAAGCTGGGGGCGATGCTGAGTGCCCAAGAGCCGCCTCGCCAGAAGAAGGCCATAGTGGCAAGAAATGAGAAGGTCCGCCTTTTTTTATGAGAACAGACGGAGCATGGCTGTGGGGGACTTTTTGAGAGCAATTGCTCATCATTTGAAACGGTGAATGGCTGTCGCACGAACACATGACCCCCGAAAGTTTTCAAATAAAATTTGAAGTGACGTACTTACTTTTGACTTCATTGAGTCTTAGAACTAAAAAAAAAATGTTTCGTTGTAGTTTCATAAATAGCACCTCAGCTTTAGCTACTGCAAGCTTCGGGCAGTAAAAAGGTATCAATAGAAAGACATGAGAGGCTAGGAGGCTCACATGGCTAAAGTTGTTGCGCCTGCGCAAAACCTAAGCCGCCTTCTGGCCTCCATGAGTTGGAGTGCGCTCTTACCGGGAGTGCGACTTTTTATTTATTTGTTACAATACCCTCAAGGCCCATCGGGTAATACAGAAGGGGTGAACAGATAAGCATAATATGCGAAACAAACATAAAAATCGGTACAAATATCCTCATGGGTTACTTGCATCAAAATAAATTGTAACAGCTACAAGTTTGGACATTAAAAAACCTGACGATGAAATGTGTGAATGACACGAAAATGCACTCGATCCGGGAATAAAAGAGCATCTTTCACACTTCTTATATAAAAGACATTCGATGAAACGGCCGTCAGCGATTCGATGAAACGGCGTTCGATAAAACGGCGTTCGATGAAACGTCCATTTTTTCGATGAAACGGCGTTCGACGAAACGGCGTTCGATGAAATGTCCGGGAACCGCGCTTATCATGAGTTGTGAATGCGAAAACATGAATGTCGTTCATCCGCTCCCTTAGTTCGTCTGCGGTGTACTGGCGTGGACGGCCACGTTTCGCTACTGCCAAGGTTGCGGCCGCCGACGACATAGATGACTTAGGTGCCACCATGTTCCTCCCCCCCCCCACTCCCCCTACCCTCCCCCCCCCCCCCGCCGCCCACACACACACACACACACACTTTCGGCAACGTTTGCCACGAGAGCGGCGGCCGAGCGCGGGCTCTCGTGAAGCGGCCGCCATTGGCTATCTAGGAGCCGTTTTGCTCAGTTAATGGGAGAATGGGCATTTCTTTCGCGTTATTTTAGGTTATAGACGCCGCTGTGTCCGCTGCATGGGATAGTTAATGCTTTCGCATTAAAAAAACCGACAATAAACGCGGTTAAAAAAAAAATCATCCAATCAGTGGCGAGACTGGGTGTGACGTCATACCTGGGTCAGCCAGTGAGCATCGAGATAATCGGTGGCTTCACAAAGCTTTTTTTTTTTTTGGGGGGGGGGGGGGGGAGGGGGAGGGGGGCGGTGACATCGCGCTTCGCGGCGCGCCTGCCGGCTCCACGGCTTTCGTGATGATGTATCTGCGTTGCTGTGCTTTTCTTTGCGTTTTATTTCTGAGCGGCCTCGAGCGGCCTCGCCGGCTTCCGTGACGAAGCATCTGAAATTACGCATCGCAGCCAATGGTACTTTAAATGCTGTTTCGGTTAGCCAGTGGGAATTTAGGTGCCCTTTTTCGCTGCTACAGACAAAGGTTACAGACGCCGTCGGCTTGGCTCCATGGGACAGTTAATGCCTTCGCATTAAAACGTTACTGCTTTCGAGGCAATGTTGTGGCATTGGGTAGGCCCGAATACCGGCTTATTTTACTACAAGCACGGTCTAACCGAGATTTTGACTGTGCGTTAAGGATACTTAGGTGGCTAAAGTAATCGAAAGTTGTGTACCAAACTTATATAACATGTCCCCCTCCTCCCGAAAAAAAAAAATCCCATTTTGAAAAATGCGCGACGCTCACCAGCAGTTCTTATTTTTTTTCATTGGCTTCAGCTCTCTCGAATCTACGCCGGGCCCCTTTAGAGCGTGCTCTGCCTGCCTTCCTTAGGAGCATAGAGGGAAAACGACGTCCTTTGGCGTGCGCGGTTCAATTGGCTCCGAAAACGCCCTTGCGTTGACAGCCCTCGCGAGACTTCTCCCTTTGTGGGAGCTACTTCTTCCGAAGATAAACGCTTTGGCGTCGGCCGACATAAAATAGGCGTGGTTGCGGTACCATGGGGACGTTTGACGGTTTCATTAGTAGCGGTGCGATTCCGAAGGCGATTTCACCGCAGAAAACTTTGCGCGCCAAACGCACTGACATTTTCCGGGCGTACGTTGTGCGCACCTGTCTCTCGCTACGCTTTGATGAGTCTTGGAGTGCGATCACTCTTCAGTATTGCGTCAATATGTGCCTGCGTGATGAGATGTATAGGTTATCCAGTTGTAATTCATAATTTGACATACTTTTGCGATGGCGGCCTATCTCACATGTCGATAAATACGTTCAGAGTAAATTTCCGTGCTCAAAACTTACTTTAGTCTTGAACGTTACTCGTTCTCCCCATCCATACCTTTCACGGTAGGGTCTCGTGTTCAACACAAAATGTGTTAAAGGAAGGGTTCCGTGTTCTTTGTATCTAAAAATAACACCCCCAGCCCTCCACCCCCAACCTCCGCACACAGACACATACCCCACTCCAACACCCCACACAGAAAATGAAGGCGGTTTTGTTAAAATCCGTGGGAAAGAAACCCGAATTTAAGCTGTTCTGGAATAAGAAAAAACCCAAGCTTCACTGGAACAAATATTTATCTCGAACTTTATCATATATTGACCCTAAATGCAACCCCCACAAAGCGGCTTCTTGCATTGGGAAGCGTGCAGCCCATGTCCCGTTCCTTTTTCATATCGGTACAGTGACGCTTTCCAAGAATTTGTGTTATGTGCATGTTCCCCGGAGGCTGCAGGGAGATAACATGCCGTCTTCTGCTTTCTAAAACATAAAGCAGGGTAAAAAAAAAAAAAAAACGATACCGAAAATACACGTGGAATAACACCGATTCTGCTGAAAAATAACAACTAATCCCTAAAAAAACACCTCCGATTTCGACAAAAAACAAACAAACAAATAGATGACCCGGAAAACACGGGGCCTTAGTTAAAGGGTTGGTGTCCATGAGATGAGCGTAAAGCCACCAAAAACCGTCGCAAGGCGGGCGAGTGATCGCCCTCCAGATTTAACGAACAGTTGAGTTCAGAAAAGCCCATAAGTATACTCAGCGCAGTTCAAAATACGCTGCACGTGCCATCTTTCCCCACTTTATCCGTAGCAATAGGTTCATTTTTCATGTCGACTGGGCACTCGTTTTCAACGCACCTCTAACCGTGTGCTTATATACCTTAACAACAACACTCAAATGCTGCTTTAATTTAACGAAATGCACTAATTATAACACTTGTCTCGATCATCTTGATAAATTCAAAGGTCACCTAATGTGTCGTTCGTGGATTATAGTTTTTTTTTTTTTTTTTTGCTTGGTTGCAGGAGCATTGGGCGGTTTCGGATACGTTGCCTCTCCGGATTTACCGGAATTATCGAGACACGTTTCAATGTATTCAGGAGTGTAATGTGTGGGGAGTACGTTTTATCGAGAAGTTTATGTGGGTTCTGCTGCCTCCCAGGGTGCGTGTGGCGTCTAGAGAACTTAGTGCTCGTGGATTGCGAGGAGCCCCTTGTGGTGACTGAAGTAATCGCCAGAGTTGATCGCTCACGCTATGTTATTTATAGGCCGCACACTTTGCGAAGTCGTGACGTCATACTCTCGCGGCACTATCCAGTGGTGCATTATGAATGGATCCGCCCCGTAACATTGTGAGGTCACGTGGGCAGGTATACGCTTCGTCATTGGATTGCTGCGTCCGCTGCGTGCGCCGACGGTCGCAAGAAGGAAAGTACATTACTGAAAAAAAAGTAATAAATTACATTTGGTGAAAATGTATTGGATCAGATTACTTGATTATTGAGAAGAAAAGTGATTGGCCTTATTTGAAAAAAAAAGTGACCGTTACGTTTTCGATTACTTCAGAATTTCAAAACGACAGACTGTTCTGCCTGTTTGGAAGCGTGTCTTTCGTACTGTTAAATATGGAACTAGTTTATAACCAAATGCAAAGCTACTTAATCCAGCAATTTTGGTAAACCATCCTTCTGTAAGAGACCTGGTTCGCTGATTCCTTGGTAGGAAACTCGTACAAAGGGCGCCATCAAGAAGAAGAGAGAAAATAATAACGGTAACAAGTAATTTTACTTTTTCATTACTTCCTAATAAATATGTTCAAATGATTACAAAATTACTTCAGTAAGTAATTGATGACAAGTAACTTGACTAGTTGTATGCGAGTACAGTAAAGTCTGCCTAGGATACTGTATCGTATCTTGCGCAGCGCTACGTGTCAACAAGTGCGAAGCGAGGGCGTGCATTCTCGTCGTTCGGCTCGGAATGAATTCAGACGTAGAAGCGTTCCACAAAACGTGTTCGGTGTGCACAAAACACGCATACGGCCAGCGACGAGAGTCTTTGAGGATGCGCCCGGTTCCAGACCAACCGTGGTAATGGGTCGACACATACATTTTCGAGTATGGCGCAAGGTCGTACTTGCGTGTGTACGACGCCCTGTTTAATTTTCCTAAGGTTGAGCTGTTCGAAGAAACCTCCTCAAAAACTGTCATCGAGGCAACGAGTACTATCTTTGCCAGATATGGCATACCAGTGAAGGTGTGTTCCGATAAGTTCCGATAACGGTCCGCAGTTTTCAAGTCGCGACTTCGCATCGTTCTCCAGAACGTACGCTTTCAAGCGCGTCACCTCTCGTCCAGGGTTCCCGCGATCTAACGGTCTGGCGGAAAAGAGGGTACAGGTGGTGAAGCAAATCTTAAAGAAGGCGGCTGAAGCGAACCCAAACTTCTGGCTGAGCCTTCTTGCTTACAGGACCACTCCATTGGAAATTGGAATCAAGTCCGTCACCTGCCGAGGTACTTGAAGGCAGAAGGCTGCAAACAAAGTTACCCGACATTCACGTCGGTCCTGGTTACCAACTCACAAAGCATTCTCAAACAGACCGTTCTAGGGTGCACCCGCACCCTCGATCCAGGAGACACTGTCTCGGTCAAGATGGGGCCATGGGAAACGAAAGCGCCGTTTATTAAGTCTTCAGGGCATCCTAGATCGTATACCTTCATCACACCCGACGGCAAACTACTGCGACGGAATAAACAACACTTGTAGCCGACCAAAGAAGCATTTACTGTAACACTTTTGACGACAGCGAGGATGACGTACACGAAAGTAAAACTTCAGCTTCAACCTCAAGCGACACACCAGGACTACGTGATCAATCGCAAACGGTGACCAGTGTCCTAAGAAGCGCGTCACCATCCCCAGCGTCAAGAAGGTCGCTGAGGCAGCGTAAACCCCTGCAGCGATTGGCATAGGATCGGAACTTGGTTCAAGTGCCTTGAATTGCTTGCTGCAACGATTGTTCTGCTTTATGGTCTAAGTCTAAACTATGGCTTTCTCATTTTATTTATTTTTTTATAAGTGTTATGTTTGTGTTCTGCGTTATGTTTTGTTGTCATTATAAGCGAATGGGGATGTATTGTATCTTGCGCAGCGTCACGCGTCAGCAATATTTCGCTCGTGGTGAGGGGATTCACTCCCTCTCCACATTTGTGTTTAAATGACGGTCAATAAACTCGGTGACACACTTTTGCGCCCGCACCCGGCTTGTCATGCCTTATCGATCGCAACAGCCGATACAGATACCTCAGGCTCCCCTGAGTTATACTTGCTCCTGCTACTTGCCTTTTTCACCTCATTCTTGCGGCGCCCAGCATAGTAGTCGGGTTACCGATCGCACGGTCCAGGGTCTGAATCCCTTTGGACTGCGTTGTGAATCTCGCTTGTTACAATGAATTACGCCTAATAATGAGTGCGCATGGGTAGTTATGACTGATAGTGTCTTTTCTGGGTATGCTATGCATTGCCTGCTATGGGCTGTGTGCGTTATGCTACCTTGGCCTGC
The DNA here is from genome assembly GCA_037355805.1 of Ixodes ricinus. NCBI lineage: Eukaryota > Metazoa > Arthropoda > Arachnida > Ixodida > Ixodidae > Ixodes > Ixodes ricinus. The sequence goes on from JAZHYW010064505.1 coordinate 106,634, forward strand.
CTGTAACCCACTTTCATTACACTCGAGTGTACCGCTTCTCGCATAAAATCCAGTCCATAAACACGTTCTGTGTTCAAAAGGTCCGCTGGTCTCTGATATCTCGGATGTTCGTGCCATTGGTCCATGCATTTTCTCGTTTGGCAGAATAGCCAAGCCGTAGGTTCAGGCTGAGCTACTTGTACACTAGACTGCGATTTGTTGTCATCTGCAATTAAAAATAAATATTGTCAAAATTAAATAAAGGGAAGGGGGGATGTGCACAAAACGATTAATTACATTCGCAATCGTTGTTGGGCGATTTTTTCGTGTCATTCTTGTCGGACGAGGCTGCGACCGAATGGAATTCGCTGCATATAGTAAGTTAAGCTAGACTAACCAAACACAGTTTTTTTTAACCATTCCAAGCTTTACGGTACGTTGAATTATCTGGAAAAAGACGCAGTGAAACTAGATATTTATTGTTACTTTCAGCTGGCTCGTAGCAGTGGTTACAATCCGCCCTAGCGTGAAATGGATTGTTCGGTACGAAGTTTTGGAGCAGACTACTTGGTAAGGGAATGGCATTGATAGTAGCAGTTGTGACAGACGTATTGTTCAGGAGCACGTTTCGCTACGGATTGTGCAATTACGGAGGTACTAGCGTGTTGTCAATTTTCATAGACAAACGGATACGTGCCTTCAACTGCTTCCCCTACCGGAAACAATGTTCAGTGTTCCTTAGAAATGGTGTGACTGTGGCGGCGCTGGAAGGTGCGGCGGTTAGTTTCAGGAGAGAGCCGAAACTAGACGACCAAATATAAAAATGGTCGTATAAAAGCAGCATTGGCAATGCGAAACTTGCTCACAGGACACGTTTGATATGTTCACCGACTCCTCGTAACTTTCAGGGTTTCCAGTTTACGTGAGGTCTGCGTACATCCCAATGATTAGATTGTTATCAGTTTCTTTTCTTACGTTAGCGGTTAAAATCTTGCTTCTTTACTTGATACCGCCTTTCCATATTTATACATCGCCCTTTATTTACTTTTTAAACCCGCCGGTCGTTTTCCTCCGCGACAATAGGCAACGACTGAAGAATCAATAGTCACAAACGTACTGTCGCCAACAACATGAAAGGGGGCAGTTTATCTTTCTTTTTCCAGTTTCACGGCTCCCACGAGTTTCGTTAAATCTCAACCTATAAAACAGTATGTAGTTTGGGACTTGAACTTTCCGCTCTAGCTCTGGTCGGAACCATGACGTGTTCAAAATTTTGTATGTACGTCAAAAACGCGAGGAAGTCTGTTCCCTTTCATATTGTTGCCTCTAATACAAAATGGATGCGGAGGGGCTGGTTGTATGCTTTTGCGCGTGAATGACGCTTATTTTTATTTATTTTTTTCATTTCTTCGTGCTTTTGCTTTATTAGTTGTTTACTCATGATAACAGAATAGATAGTTTTAGCATTGCATATACGAGCAAACGCAAGCGCTGTGCGTTTGCGCTAGCGTTGCGTGCTCCACGCTGCGCATGCGCGTCGTCGCCATTGGCCGATCCAAAACGCAGTTTAGGGCTCCGCACACGCTCAATGTGGGACAACGGCAACGCAAACACGCAGTGCTTGCGTTTGCTCTATACGCAATACTAAAACTCACTAATGGTGACTTCCCGTGGTTGCTATGTGGTCGCGTTGATTGTAGTTGTACGGGCATGGAGGACATTGCGGTGCTAGGGTCGCAGTTGTGCAAAGTAGGTGCGGGGCATGTTTTGTAGAGTTTAATTACATCACTAAAGGTAGTACTGCCGCGTCTGAGTCGAAGCGGTCGAACTCTGACCGTCTTAAAGGTATAAATCACGTACATCGCAAAGCACTACAAAGACATGCATGCGTGCTGCATCTTAAAGTAGAGTACTTCAGCTCATCAGCCACGTTACATGAGTGGTGCACGCGAAAATGTGGCAATTATTTTGGTCCAAAACAATATTTACAAGCCACTTTAAGAGAGGAACAAAGTGACCCGTTACACAAAGTGATCCACCTATGTTATCTCATCGCACACATTTGAAAGCATGCAATATAGTGGCCGTCCCAGAACCGAAGCTTCGAAAACATTAGAGACTTTTTTTCTTTTTTGTTTACTATCGTTTTGTTTGCTCGTTTGGCTGTTGTTCACTCCCTCTTTGTTGTTGCTCAGCGTGTCATCCTTTCGCCATACATTTTATGAAGGCTAAAACTGCGTTCTATATTTTTCTTTTTAATTAATATAATATGATTCTGCCTTAGTTTTTGTTGTTCGCCTTGATTTTGTAGTTCAATATCAAGTTCAAGTTAATTATCCTCAAAGACGTTCGTTCGAACGAATTACATAAAAAAGGGGGGGGGGGGGCTAGAAATAAATGCACTGAACACATTGGCAACACACTCATAAACTTAAAACAGACTATACAGAATAGAGCACTCATTATGTTAACAAGAAACTAGAGTAATATAGGCACTAACAAGAAAATATGATCACACATGGGGATTAAAACAATAAACATCATAAAAGCGAGGTCAAGCATTCTTCGCGGAATACTTTTGTTAATCTCAGTAGCTATGTCGTTTGTGCGGCAATTTAAATTTTCAATAGCCAGAGCGAGAGGATAATATTTTAATCACGCGTATTTTAGGAGTATTCTCACGATGGAGAGCCGATGCTGAAGGCAAGTACTTCGAGAACGGACAACGCAGGAGAGGTTTCTTATTTTTGATTCCCTCAGTTTTGGGTCTCCATCGTGGGCCTATATAAGTTCGCCTGCCCTATTATTTCAGCTTGGGAAAAAGAACATTGTTTGGATACGTTGGCCGAAACGTGACCCTCGTTGGCATATGCGCGCGCATAACGCCGCGAGCGATAATAATTCATTCCATTCTCCCCTCTCGTGTCTGGAAGTTGGGCCTCCCCGTTGTGGACATTTGTATCGCGCGAGATTCTTCGCTCGGTTGAGGGTGTTCGTCGAAACAGCCGCTGTTTATGGCTCTTGGCGAAGAGGAAGGGGCGCATTTTCTTTCGTGCCCGCGGTCTGTATGCAAATGAGACCCTGGTGATGGGGTCTCGCGAGCTCTTCAGAGTGGGCGGATCGCTAATTTGGCCCGCATCTCGTTCAGCTGGAATTCGACGTTGGATATTCGTCATGGCGAAAATTTCCCAATTTCTATGTGCTGTTTTTGTTGAGAAGGGACCGAACGGGACTCAGAGCAATCGTGATTGCGAAGCCACGATCTCGGCGCGTCGATGGGGTCGGCCGAATGTTAGTGTTTCGGCGGAAATGCGGCGTCACTTTTTCCTAGGTAGAAGCGCTCGCTTCCCACCGTCAAACACGGGGCCCTAGACTGGGGCCCTAATCTGGACACTTAGTGAAAACGTCGACGAGAAATCCAGAGCCCGTGATTGTCCGGCATTGTGCTTGACCTTGGCGCCGGCCAATCAAGGCCGCCGAATTTCTCACCGATTTTTCCACCAAGTGTCCCGATTAGGGCCTTCTGAACATTTGCCGAAAACGTTGGCGAGAAATTCGGCGGCTATGATTGGCTGGCGCCAAGGTGAAGTGTGGCGCCGGCCAATCACGGCCATCGGATTTCTCGCTGACTTTTTCGTCAAGTGTCCAGATTGGGGCCACCGGTTAGTCTCTCTTTTGCTGGCGAACGAAACTGGAATTGTCTGGCGAGTGCATGTACGTGCCCAGGATATCACTGTTTCTAGGCACGGTCGTCCTCATAAAAACGACTGACGATATCTTCAACTGTTCCGTGAAATATGTGAACCCCTGAAGACCTGACAAATTAGATAAATATCAAGAACCCTGCCTTCCAGGAGTCGACGGCCTCTGTTGTTAGCAGACTTGAGACGCCTCAACGTGCACGCACTCAAAAGAAGCCTTAGAAAGGTGGGCAGTCGCTTACTTCATACATATACTGTAATCACCTTATTTTCTCGGGGGCCTATGTTTCGCGTATTTTGCGAGTTGGAAAAATATTTGTAAAAATAGATCAGGTAAATATATTGCAGCCTTGTCAAGCTGCACTTGCTGCAGCTTTATGCCCCAGCCACCAGCTTTCTTTGCGAAATGATATATATATATGATATATATATATAGTATATTATATATATATCATATATATATAATATATTATATACCATCATCCCACTCTCAATCGCGTGAGATTGAGCCCGCAGCTAAGTCGTTTACAGTAAAAATATTTGGAGATGAATTAAGAATACGCCTTACTGCAAACAATTCATCGGCTGTATTCGTAGGATATTGTTATAAAACCTTGAGGAGTAAATTCTGTTTTCTCAGACTTCAGTTTAGACTCCTAGAAAACACGAAGTGTCATTTATTACTTCAAATGGTTTTTGTTTTTGACTACTCCCTTTTCAGAACTAAAATCGCTGCATTGCCTCGTCTAAGGACGCTTTTTCTAGGTTATTGTTGTTGTTTTACTGATAAATTCGTCAAAAAGAAGAAGTACCCGTACGGAAATACTGTCCTCGCATGATCGGGAAAAGGCGCCCGCTAAGACAGGGGGAAAAAGCTGGCGAAAGGTCAAATAGTTTTACCAAGGTGGGAAGTACGGGATTTCTGTTTGTTAACAATAGTTGTTGCATGTTTCGTAATGTAAATAGTTGAACAGAGCATATTGATGGCGTGCTGTATGGGTGCAGTGCTTCAAATGTGGGCAGGAATCAAAAATACGTAGAGACAAAATCTCACACTCGTTTGCATAAGGATTGTCGGAGCATTATTCCACTCGCATCGCGTCATCGACACCTTTGCCGTCACATAAATTCCTTCCAACCTTTGCGGGTGGCGTTTATGGACGTTTCTTGATAATGTGTGCGGCAACGTTTGCTATTTACTGGGAGCTTTTGACAACGCACGAACTTCGTCAACCGACGAGGTTATGAATTCTACTTCTGTTTCTTGCAGAAATGTTTTGTTTGTTCAAAGAGCATTTTCGTCGTTACGAGATGACTAATCACCTGAGAGTTTTGCTTTCAAAACGATTCAGAAAAAATAAAAAAGCGATATTGAAGGGAGCCAACTTAAAAGTGGAATAAAATTTCATTTAGACGCGCGGGCAGTTGCAGTGAAAGAATTGCGGATTTTTCCCCAAACCAGTAAATCTGAAAGCGAGGGCGGTAACAACTCGAAGGGGATAATCCCTTCGACGTCAAAACACTCGATCTAAAACAAGCGAAAGATCTAAGAGAACGCCGAGGACAGATTAGAACCTCGGAACCGGACATGGGGCTCAAAGTAAACGACAGGCGAAACCCTGGGCCTTTGTTTCCTGGAGTCCTATTTCTTTCTTCTCGAAGATTTTGTTAGCTGTTGTTCGGAACCCATGTAGGGGAAGGGGATTACCTCCGGATGCCGAGATCACGGTGCCTGCAGTCTGCCCTTCTTTTTTATTGATTTTATTAGGTGGAAGTGGGGGAAGAAGAGGTAAAGGGGAGGGTGGGATTCGACATTAGAAAGTGAACAAATGCTTTTTTAGTTTTTATAGGAACAAAATATACAATTTTAAGTGTATGAACAACAGAAAGAGTTTCACTTCCCAAATAATTAAAATGTTGCTTTCCAGAAGCCGGTTTCATGGCATGTGCAAACTCAAGACCAAATCAGTTTATAGCTGCGCCCCAATAGCCGTTGTTTATAAGTTCATATGTTTGCGTTATTCGAAAGCTGTTATATACTTTCCTGCATATGTTGCTCTTTTCTCTTTTTCTTTTCCTTGTTTTTAAAGACGTTTCACGGGCTCGGCACTCCAAAGGGCAACTCCGGTACATTTTCGATAATTCAAAGATGGCTTAAATCCATATTCTGCTGATTAAATTCAGACGAACCTCGAATTCTCTACCGCAGCCCTTGTTTGTAGCAGAACGAACCAACCTTGCTTTTCTCTTCCTAGCCAAACTCTGTTTTCTCTTTTCCTGCGTCTCATTGGCCGACGATCACGCTGAGCCTCAGTGGGCCGCCGCTTGTGTTCAACGATGTGCTCCTTATTCCGCTCCTTTTTCTTGAGAGGCCTTCTAAAGATGACCAGAGCACTTCCAGCAAGCGTATGTTTTCTATCATAGGACTGATCAATGGATGGATGGCAATGGGCTATACCCTTTGTGTCGGGCGGTAGGTTGCGCTGCCTAGCCTAGAAACATATCTACTCATCCGCTATAAAGTTTGCTAAACATTTTGTCTCGCATTATTCTTTTCGTTTTGTTATTTTATAAGGACCTCATGCTGACAGCAACTTAGTGTATAGGCTTGTCTTGCACATACCTCCCATTGTGTGAATACCTTTAACTGCCTATTATCAACATGCTTAGCATTCCTGTTTTCCGATTTGATTGTTGTATTTCTGTTCTGGTACAAAGTTTCTTCGTTTACAAGAACTACTATTGTGAAGTTTTATTATTATTATTATTATTATTATTATTATTATTGTTGTGTTCACAATCAAGTGAACCTTTTTGTATACATTTTGTTTTGCACGCTTTTTATCAACAAACAGACGTCATTTCATATTTTGTTATAGATATTGCTAAATAGCGTATTGCTTTAGCAGAATGTTTTGTAATATTTTCGTAACATTCACGAGGTAGTTTTTACGTGTCAGTTAAACTAGATAGAGTATGTAGTTTCGGTGTCTTGTGTTTCGACGCACGTACGCTGTTTGAATGAAGTTCTATTTCTCGTGGCTGCAAGGCCACGTCATACAAGCCTTACGGGCTTCAACAGGCTCCATCATTGGTATATTAACTCTTTCCTAGCCACGGGAAAAGTAGCAATTTTCAAAGAATCTGGGCAAACGCTTTGATTTTCCTAACTTGCGTCTGGAGCAATATGGCACATCAAAAGATAGCCAATTAGCTGTTCTTAAAAAAAAGAAAAAAACGAACAAAATTTTTTATAATGCACATAAATATTTTAAAATTTATTTCTGGAAAATTTAATGTACGTGCGGAAGGCGTATAAACGCCGAAACTTCTACAGCTATATCAAATTAAGCAACAAATTAAAAAAAAAAGTCCAGAATATAGAAAATGTGACCCACACCCACGGCTTTTACTTCTGAAAGTTAGTGCACTCTAACGTTGTCTATTTCTGGTTCGCCGGAGAGTTGGCCTCCGTAACACATGTGCTTTTCAACGAGGGAATGCTTATATTGCTGAAGCACAGATAGTACACATCACATCCCCAGCACAATGCTTTCTTTGTGTTCTACCTTAGTTTTGTCATGGCCTTGATTGCAGTTCCCTCATATTTCGAATTTTCGTGCGCCTTGTCGGGAACATAAATGTGCACGCCGGCTCAAGGCAGCCTTGGAAATTACAGTGATGCTTACCGACAACCGTCTGTTAAGCGACGCCTATAACACAATTAAAAGTGTCACCAGAGCTCTTGAGGTCTAAAAAATATGCCACAATAAAGTTGAATTATGTAAATAATGCCATCCTTGTTACGAAAACTGATGCAAGCAGATAGCCGTGTTAGAGAAGTGCAACCACTGATCCCAGGACTATTTTTGACAGCCCACCAGCTTGTGGTAAAGCTTAAACCTACATTAAAACCGAAACTAGCGTTCTTGGGCTATCCAAGAGGGTGTGGAACAAAATTCTCAGCACTAACTTTAATTTATTGACGTCGCTTGAAAACCATCGATCACCGGTGATCTTTGGCCTATGGATGCGGTCAGGAAAGAGTTAAAATACTCAAAATAAAGATTTTCTTCTTTAAAAAGCCAACCAGCCGCCCCGAATTTGCCCCATAATTTTACTCCATGGGGAAATCCCTATACGCGGCTCAGTACGTGACGTCACGATTTCTAACACTTGGTTAAGCATGCCCGTGACGACACGGGAGCAATGTTGCCCGCCGTAGGCAAAGTTTCGGTTTTGGTTTGTGGTCATCTTTCAATGAAAATTGCACAAAAAATATACTTCTTCGAAATTACGTAGAGCCGTTCATTACTTCTTTGTGATATATAATCAACCATTAACTCAACGTTTTCGGAATTGACCGGAGTTGCCCTTTGGAGGCAATTATGAGAACTAATCGATTGTGACATAAGTAACACCTACATTACTCGGCTTTGTTTGCTATCTAAACACCAGGAAACTCTTCACTGTGGTGTAGGAAACACCCGACTGGGTTCATACTTTTCGGGGAAGGCTTTCTGGCAGCCAGATATGCCAGGCGGTCTGTTTCTTCTACCATCTAGCCAGCTGTGCAATCCTGCATTCACGGCCGTAACCCTTGACAGGAAGCACTCTTTCTCTCATCTTTACAGTTTTTTATGCTACAATTGTATTTCCTTTGGCTGCCGTCAGGCCTTACCGCCGCTGAATTGATAGTTTTCTCCTAGTGTTTTATATAATATCCTCTAAGTATTCTTCAGAAACGCCCTGTGGAGCCGCAGCTTGCCGAGACCTTATCTCATTCTTTATGGTCCCTCGCTTCAGAACTCCTTCCCGCGAGGCATGAAGTCCACGCAGGAATTTCCACATTGTACTCTAAGAGAGCAATGACCTGGAATCGGGTATGATTACAGGAGCTGTCAGTGCGTATTTCCTTTGATTGTAAACCACAGCCGACTGAAGAGAGCTCTAGCAGACAAATGAGCGCACGGCGTGACAACCTCTGCCCGGAGCAGCCTGCTATAATAATTGTCAATTTTTTATATTAATGTTTTAAGAGCGGCTTCGATTGAGCACGCAATAGCTTAGACTGCTTAATTATTTCGGAAAGCTCGCTCGCATTGGAGGTCTTACTTAACGTATGTGCAATAAACTTATCCTCGAGCGGTGAATTCGAAAAGTTTACCCTCAACATCAGTGGTATTTCATGTTATTTAATACAAGTTAACTTCTTGTTGGCTAAACGTCAATACAATGTTTTTTATTGTTTACAGTGCTTAGAAAATCAAACGAATGATATCTTCCAATCTACGAACATGACGTGAAGCGAAATAAAAGCCGTTATATTTTTGTCTGCTCCGGCTAACTTGCGAAGACAAAGGTTCGTGGTGGTGGTGGTGGACGTGGTGTGCACAATGGCCTACGAATGCAAGGATACTGCGCTTTTTTCACTGGTGGCAGTAAAGTACTTAACGGTTAAATTACACAGATCATAACTTGTTGCTGAAAATACGCAACAATTCTTTCGAGAGGCCACTCGTGTGTCTTTCCAACTGCCAACCTTCTCTCAACAGACTCTCTCATATTTCATTCTCAATTAAACAAAAAATACTTGACCATCTATTTAGAAAATGAAATTGGCCGTACGTTACTTGATATCGTTCAAACTGTTCGGCAGTTGTCACTCGATCAGCTGCTCTCAAGCCATCCAGTTGATGTGCAGAGAATGTATCCCAGGCAGATATATGTTCCCAGTCATTTTCACTGCGTATTTTTAGAGCACTAAATTCCTTGTGTGGGAATTTTTTGGAATAAAAAGATATAAGGCGAGAAATTTTTTGGTGAAATCCTGAGTCAAGCGAACAAGAAAACGAATAAACTTAATCACAAATAATAGCGCACAAAAACAAATGGATTTGAAAAAAAAAAAAGGTAACGCGGGAGTATATTGTTTTTGCGGCTATGGAACAGGGAAAACCTAGGATGATTGAAGATAAAGTGAGTAGGCAGGCGAGCTGGTTGATGTTACACATTTATGAAAAACCGGGGACGACGGACGAAAAGGGGACAACACACAAAACGTCTAAACTGAGACGTTTTGTGTGTTATCCCTTTTTTCGTCCGTCGTCTGCTGTTTTTCAAGATGTATAACAACCTAGGGTTGATAACCTGCGGCGCTTGACATGGAACTAACTTTTCAAGTATGCGATATCTTTATCTATGCTTGTTTCAATAAATATGTATAAAAAAGACAAGGTTTTTTTATTAGATGGGGGAACATTTCGGCCATAAAATAGCGCGAACTTTCCCATTCTCAAGGCATAGCAGAGCAAGCATCTTTCGCACGTTCCTCTTGAGGGATATACAACGGGAGGAAAAGAAGGAGGCCAATATCATTTCTCGATATTGGTCTTCTTCCCGTTTTGCTACATTCCCCCGCAGGTATTGCTCCGCAGAGCAAGATCCTTCCAACGCCCAAGTTTCGACTCGAACTCTATTTCCCTTCTTCGTGCTATGGCGGAGCTGGTATCGACTTCCGGAACCGTGAGCACCAAAAAGCGCATCTTAAAAGTGGGAAAGAGGGAATCAAAACATGGTTCGAAGAAAAAAAAACGATCAGTGCAAAAGTGCAAGCTGCAGTAGCCGCGCGTAGCTCGCCAAAGTGCGGAATCGCCACATACGCGCCTAGGTGGGCAGGATTTCTCTCAATTCCGGCTACTATCTCCGGGCCACAGCGAGTCCGGAAGGCAACGCTGAAGGCGAACAAGCGCAAGAGCACCGGAGCGCTGCTCGAGAACGTGGCAAAGGGTCCAAGCAGCTCGCAGCGGAGGGCCAGCGATACCGCCGCAGTCGCGGTTTAACGGCCGACCACTGTTATTGATCCCGCAGTCCGAAGAGTTCGGGGAACGTAATGGCGCTCGTTTCTTGGACGCACACTATTGCAGTAGCAGTGGTGCGCTGCCGCAACAACGCCACTGCGCACACCGACCTCCCTGGCCGGGCCGTGGTAGTCGGTCTGCGTGTTTCAACGCCGCGCTTATCGTGGGACGGGCGAATGCGAGTCTGGCTGAGGCCGCATCAGGCATCGGTCACTGCTTTCGAACGTTGCGCCGCTGGCCCGTTGGGGGGGGGGGGGGGGGTGAGTCCCGCCGAAATATTTTGTCCGGTGATGGGTGATGAGTGATCTCGGTTCCGACAGAGACTCGTGCTTGGCAGAGGCGTCTTTCACTGCCTTGTTCCCGCCTGTACTGGTAGCCGGCAGCCTGGTTGCAGACTGCAGACGACACCTGGTTGCACAAAAATGCCAAGCAAAATTTGGGTTTGAAAATAGCAAACAGGCTTCCATCCCCGGCTTGTTCTCCCGAAAGAGTAGACAGCTGCACCTCTGATTCGTTTCAAAATATTGTTCTAAAGGAGAACAAACTATAGAACGGAAAGTATTCTTCTGGGCGTTCTGAGTCTTAGCTGAAGAATTATTACTTGGGTAGGAGAGTATAATATACTCGATATAAAATACCGCAGCGCATCGTGCCATAGAACGAGCGCCTCGGAGCTTCGCGAACCTTTCCCCGAGCTGCGTCTTTGGAATATTGTCGGTGAAGTTGGCGCAATGGGCCTCCAGCATTCAGCCATGTGGCGCCGCTATGTTTGCCACGCCGGCGACTCCCGTATAATTCTTCGCAATCTTATATGCTGGCAACCAACTCACCGCCCCACAGCGCGACAAATATCCAGCTTTACTCCTGCAAGATTCATGCAACGCAGTAACTAGCTGCATATGTCATCATTTCTTGGTATTTCTTTGCGTTCTTAGGGTTGCTCGCTAAATTGCCGCAATGCGCAAAGCATTAAGCCATGTGACGCCGCAAACTTAGTGCTCCAGGCCGATAGAAACTTCAGTAAATTACGGCAGCACCCGCAAAGGCTCTAGAAACGGCGCGCGGTGGTCAAACATCATGTGCCGCCGAGTCCACTGTGAAATGTCAAATATACAGCGCCACTGCAAACAGTTCTTTTCGACACATTACGGCTTCCTTGTGACTCGCCGCGATTGGTCTTCTTTCTTCCGCTTGGGCGTTTGTTCGCACTACTTCGTCCTGCCGAGATACAAGTATTTCCGGAGGCCTAAGGTAAATTTCAATGTCATCTTTTTTTTTCTTTTTTGCTTGTGTAGGGGCGTGTGCGAAAAGGGAAGCAGGAAGCATAGCTATGCGTAAGGGCAGCAGAGCCCGCGAGCGCAGCAGCCTTAAGAAGGTCTCGCGAGGGCCGCTCCGAGCAGCGAAGCTTGTACCGACCAGACTGTGTATATAAACCCAACATGAGCACGGTCGCCAACGAACTATTTGCACGGTGCGAAGCGCCGTGTTTGCTTCCGCCCGCGGGGACGGGGCAGGCTTCTTCTGGGCCGGGGTGGACTCTAGAGCTGTGACACACCAACACGTGTCCAGTTGTGGGAGGCCCGTCACCTGCAAAGCTTGTCTCTGCTCGGTCCCACTGGACGTTGCAAACGTTTGGAGCCCAACGTCGGGAAATAGGCGCGCATTTTTTTTTTTTTTATTTAGTTAAACGGGGATATTTCTTTTTTTATTTCGTTTTATTTTTTATTTATAAATAAGGAAGCCACAGACAATTAATTGAAGTTACCTCATGCCTTTTTTTTCTATTTAAGAATGAGGTGATTCCTTTTTTTATAACTTACCTGTATAGAAAAATATTATATAAAAAAAGAAAATAGAAATCGAGGTTTGCAAGGGGTAAGTACGTGTGGTGCAAAAAAGCCGTAAATGGCACACCGTTTGAAAAGTACAGAAGAGTATATTGAACGATAATTAAAACGTAGTGGTGAAGCTAATGGCGAGCGAAAACCGCAGAGGTCGGGCTTTACAAAGAGACCTGTCGCGCTTGTTTGCGCTAGGGGGAGAAAGAGAGAGGAAAGTGTGACCAAAAGGAAAAACGTAGAGGAAGGCATAACCATGAGCCTGTTATAACACCGACAAGTAACAATTATCTCCGTGCTTGTAACTTTGATGGTATAGACGTGTCGTTAAAGTGCTTTGGTGCAGTGTTGCACACGTTCCTCAAAAAAGGAACGAAAGCTCGTTCCTCGCTCCTTCTGATTTTTGGAACGCGTTCCCGTTACAAGTTCCATATGCGAAAAAGGAACTCGTTCCCGCTACAGTTACAAAAATGGAACGTATCGTTACATATGCGTTACATATGTATTTTTGCTTATTACTGTATCTAATTACATAAAAAAGTTTTTGTTTTGTTTTTTTAATCTATCCCATCAAATGGCAACATACCAATTTGATTGCCGTGATGGAAGGGCACCAGGAGAAGAAAGCAAGCAAAGCAGGGTTTCATTTGTTGATATATTCACCTTTAAAAATCTTGGCTTTTAACCGTATTCATGTTTGTGGTGGGCGGAATCAAACAAGCAAAATATACTGTTACCCTACATTGCGCGAGAGTTTTACAACAAAATCTCGCGTTTTAATTTAACAAAGTCCCTTGTTCGAACTTGAAAACAGTTGCTCCTCGATGTTGCTGTCCGCGAAACGATCAATTGAAGAAGGGAGTACGACTACGGAAGGTCAGTCTTGAAAACTACAACTCCTTCTTCGTGAAGGTTGGATTAGTAGTCCAGTTTGAAGGTAGGGGACTAGGGAAAAAGGAATAAAGGTTAATTTTTGGGTATCTTTTAAGTGACCAATCAATGTTCGGGATTCAAGGGTGTGTTCGATGTCTGGTAACATGTTAGTTTGTGGTGACTCTGGGTCTCAGTGAAAGTCCAATGATGGCTATAGTCTGCCTTTTATTTCTAGGTATATGAGGAATCGTGGAAGCAAAAATATTAGCACAGTTTGAAACGTCCTTTTTGTGCCTTTTTCTTTTGACTAAAAGTTTTGCTTTTTTGTACCGCAGTCTTGGGCACTAAAAAAAGAAACATTATTCACTAGCTTTCCTGTACCCGACTTTTACTAAACGAGGACCACACAAAATAAACCCTAAGATAACCAAGAAGTTAACGAGATTCTGCTCTTGGTAAAGATATTGTTTTTACACTTTTAAAACTTCCTCGTAGAAATTTAAAAAAAAACAAACAAAAAAAAAACACTGGACGAAAAAAGAAACGCCGTTCCTTCTCTTGTTCCAGTAATAAAGTAACGAGTTCCCGTTCCAGTTCCGCCGATGCAAAATGCAACGGCGGCGTTCCTTCGTTCCTCCTAAAAGGAACGCGTTCCAGGAACGCCGTTCCTTGGAACGCCGCTCCGTACAACACTGCTTTGGTGTAGTGGTTGCGTAGTGCTTCAACAATTAAATTGAATCAGGGTTTACTGAAGGTATTTTTTGTTTCTGATAATTCAGATCAAGTACGTCGGAAACTAATCACGCATAATCTGGGCCCATTCCAAAGTAGTTATAATTTGATATTAGTTCTCCCCTCGATAAGTTAAACAAATGCGTCTCACTGCCGCACTCAATCCGAGTAAAAACAATTTACCAAATCACGTGGGCGATGTACAACACAATGGGCAGCCATTTCACGGTTTTCGACGAGTCTGCAAGAGAGGACCTACCCAGTGTTAGCATTGCGATTACGTCGAAACGTTCCGGACACGCGCCGCCCCTACATCTATTAATCCACCCACTGATTACGGTGTGGGCTGTTCCAGCAGAGGCGAGCCAGCACGTCTCCGAAGCGCTGTTTCCAGCTTTACGGCACCGTGCAATCGACATCGAGTCCGGTGTTCTTCCCAGATACGGGCCGTGGGCGGCATGCCTGACTCCTCGCCAAGTGGGCTTCTCCCGCAGTGCATCGTTGCCCTCTTCGGCGGGGCTGGGATTATCTCCCTAACGATAGAAAATGAGCGCGCTTCGGATAAAGGGCGAACCTTCCCGGAGGGCAGGCCCGTGCGCAGCGGTACAGGCGGCGCACTGCCGCCTCCGCGGGGCTCCTGCGAGGCTCCGATAAAGTGCCGCGGCACGGAGGGCGAGCCTTCACCGCGTTTCGTGGCCATGGAGCGACATTGCACCGTCGCTGCGAAGGGAAGCAGCGACCACCTCTCAGGCAGAAATGGGGCAAGCGAGCTTCGCGCGTGGGTATTTGTGACTCCAGCGAAATCGACGGCACGTAGCGGCTAGAACAGAAAACTGTGGCGGCAGCTTCGCTTGCCAGCCTCCTCGAGTGAATCAGACATTCGCAGCGCCTGGTGGTCTCAAAAAGGCGCGATGAAAATCGCGTATGCGAAAGCGGAGCACCGATATTTTGCTGGGCGTCTAGGGGTTTCCGGCACTGGCGTGTCCACACAGGGGGATGCTTGAACAAGCCGCCGTTCTTATATCGCCATATCAAAAATAGAGAAAATCAATCCTTATACGGGTGTATGATATGACCATATGACATTACTTGCCCAGTTCTTGATCTAGCCATACATGAAATTTCTGTACGGGTTGCAAGTTTAGTACGTAGACTCTATATCAACACCACCGAGACCAGCAACAAGGCATGTTCACTCAAAGTTTGACGTCATCACGACTCCGGTCACAAGTGCTGTGTCAGTGTTTGGCTGGAACTCGGGTTCAATATATTCGTACATTCGGTGCTGCGTTGCTGGAAAAAATGCTACCGCATTAAAAAAAAAACATTGCGCGGGCGATTACGGGACGTGATACGAGTGGACAGCGTCAGGTGGTGCGACATCTCGATGATATTGCGTCGTGATTGACTGGATCTACCGGTGATGTTGCGTCGCGCGGTGTCTTATGTAAAACCATAACCGATCACACACAGAGCAGCTAGCACCAAACACGTTCTCGCGGACGCGCTGAACAAATTGCTTGGTCGCACCAGCATGTACATTCTTCGCTCGGTGACGTTCTCTTCTACGTGCCGCCTCACGTTCACGCATAGCATGACCTTGAAGTCGAATGCGCTCCATCCTAACACCCAGAGCGAGACAGTCGGCGCCTACACATCGACGACGTCCTCTCTCACGGGAGCCTTTACGCCATCGAGCATCCATTACTTGCTCCAGCGTATGCTTCGGTCGCCCCATTCTTGCGTACAAAGGCCAGAGAACGGGCGACCGAAGGCGAGAAAGAGCAGATGGCGAGGAGCGCGATCACATGGCCCCAGACTTGTACCGTACGCATTACAAGTAATCAAATTACTTGTAATCGATTACTTTTTGGAGTAATTTTGTAATCAGTTGATTACTTTTATTAGGCAGTAATCACAAGAGTAATCTGATTACTTTTTGAAGTAATGAAAATTACTTCTAACCGTTACTATTTTTCCACGGACCCCCCCCCCCCCCCCCACACACACACACACCTTTTTTTTTTTTTCTGAAATGACAAAAATAAAATTTGCTTCTTTTTTCGAACGGAAAAAAAGAGATTTTTGCGGAGCTGTACGAAACGAGGTCAACCCCCTTGTGTGTACAGTTTCTGTGGAATGTCCCCTTTTTTTTTTTCGAGCTGGGATTGGGAGTGGGATGCCCCAGGGAAGCCCCAGTGCGTCACAAAGGCCATTTAGGGCGAAGTATGAGGGAGCAGAATGCAACTTTGTAAGTCCTTCGTTCAAATTAGCCCGCACACACACACAGAAATAAACAAAAACAATCCTGCTTACGGTACCTACTCGCAGCCCTTAGGAGAACCAGAACCGAAGAATGTCTGAAGCGGATGCAAACTATAACAAAGCCAGTTCAAATACACGTCAAGATCCCGTATTTCCCCTACGTGGTCTTTGTGACAAGCAACGTTTCAAGTTGAGAAGTGGTCGGGGCGATCTTCTTCCGCTAATGCAGTGGTTCTCAAATGGGGTCCGCGGACCCTTTGGGGTCCGCGAAGTCATCCTAAGGGTGCGCGAAGCCCTGCCTCCTGGCAATAAAAGTTGTCTTTTTTCAGATTAAGAATAAACCTAACATTTCTTGGGCGAGTTTTGTCGTGTATACGTCAATAAGAGAAGTCTACTTCACGCTAGCCCTTAGTTACATCCATTTATTAAATCACTATCAAAATTAATAACTTTTCCTTTTCCTCACCACGAATGGGGTCCTCCATCATATCCGCCGATCCACAAGGGGTCCGCGAAACATGAGTGGTTGAGAACCACTGCGCTAATGGATACTACACATGATCCCTTTCAAACCCTGGAGCTGCTGCTCTTTTGTGTAACATGCGAGTTCATCCACATGTGAATAATATCTCGAGAAGCGTGTGTGTGTGCGAAAGAGAGTAAGGGTCTCTTGGTTGCCAGTACAAGAAAACATATAGAGCAAGAAAACAAAATACCTTTTATTTGGAACCAAAGATTCCAAGAAGCACTCTAAGTTTCTATTCATCAGGGACCAGTGGATATGTTTCGGGTGAAATAGCGATTGCGACACTGCTAGAAATTTTGCAGCTAGAAAAACCGATGATCCCATGATGCAGCGCACAGAGATGACTGCATGGTGCTGTAGAGGGAACCCGTTTTTTCTTCTTCAATGCTTGTAAAAATGTGAAATATAGGTTGGAAGTAGTTCATTGTTATGAGCGCTAAAGATATAAGTCTTCACACAATAAGGTAATCGGAAAAGTAACGGTTACTTCTTAAAGTAATGTCCAATTACTTTTGCTGTCGAGTAATCAAGTAATCTAATCGAATACTTTTTAGCCAAGAGTAATAGTAATTGTAATCGATTACTTTTTTTAGTAACGTGTACAAGACTGCATGGCCCCCAGCGCAATTGCGATCGGCTGAACGCGCTGCGCTCAACCGCGCGTGTATCAGCGTTGGTGGGATCGTTTTCCTTGCTTCCAGAATCTGGATCAAGTGGCCTTCACCGAGAATTGTAAGTTTCGAGCACGTATTTTTCTTTTTTCTGCTTGAAATCGGGAAGCGCGGGAAGAACATGTAGAAGTATGCTCGTTGGTTTCCACGGCGAAGCATTCGAGAGGTGTTGGTGGCCATGAAGCTGTCATAGGCTTCCGTCGTAACCTACACAAAACCTCCGATCGTTTCGCTTGACGTTTTTGCATCTGTTTTTTAGGTTTCGTCCTAAGCTCGTTTTGCGTCATAGCAGAAACGAAATATACGTAGCGAACAGTTTCTGCTGCTGCGCGTTAAATCATACGTCGCCATCGAGCGATCGCACTGCTCCAATCGGTCCCGCTTGGAGCTAATGAATTACACGAAGATATGAATGTGCCCATGGAGTAGAGTGGAAATCGGACGGAAGCTTTACTAAGGTCGTGCATCAACGTCTTGCTTTGCGGTGGCCTCGTCCTCGTACCTGAGCGTTCTCCGGCTTTCGCCACTTAAAACAGTGTTTGTTGCCCCGAGGTAATTTGGGGGCCAACGGATTCCTGACCTGCACCTTTCAAATCCGACCGAGGCGCTTCGCCGGGCCTTCACTCGTAATCTGAGTTGCTTCTTTACGCAAGTGCCCGCAATTTCCTCGTGCGAACGGTTGGTCGGGGAAAGACAGGCACAGAGAGCGACACCGACGCGCGACAGCAAACGCTGGATCGGCTTGCTCCACTGTTATTAGTAACCGCCTGCATTTTAGTGTGGCCCATATCTTCATTCATCGGAGAACAAAAGCGCAAGAAATCGGCGCTGTGGTGAAGGCTAATCGATGCACGCCCGGTCGTGGCCTGATCAGCTGTATATTCCAAGGGCCAGACACGTCCCGAATTTGGGATGTGATAGCTTGCCCCTCGAGCTTGAGCTGTGTAATCGAGTGCTGTGCCTTTGTCCAATGTCCCCTCTATCCTGCGGGTCATCCCACCGGAAATAGACGCCCAGAGGAACTAATACTTTCGAGAAGCCTGGGCGCCTTCATGTGCAAGTATCGACTTGCCTATTTTGTTGTTTCATGCCAGCATCGACTTTAGGCGTCGTTCGACCGGATTACTGCCTGTTTGCAGAGGTGGGAAGGACGTTCACCGGACTGGTTCAAGGCTTTTGCTGAACCGTTCAACCGGTTCAGCGCTTGCTCCGTTGGTTGCGATAAATAATGAGTAGAACTACTCTAACTGCTGCAGGGAGGTGGGAGTCTTTACTCCATAAAAGAAATGTGCAAGTTTGTGAGTGAAATTTGTCACACATTTTGGACATATTCGTGATAAAGTCGTGAAAGCTTTGTTCGAATCTGCGGAATTCTATCTGCGTCCGTGAAATTCGATGACTTCCAACATAAATTCGAAATCTTGAAATATTTCGAACTTTTACCTCGGAAATATCGAAACCTTCAAATTTTTCGAACTTGATCTATAAAGATATCTGTAATCTTTGAACTTAAAGTTTCAGAAACCCTCGCCTCTTAAAACTTTTCAATTCGAACTTGAGCGTAATTGACTGCTTGGATCTTGTCGAATTCAAACAACAATGTTCAAAATTTTTAAAACCAATAAAACTCGAACTTTTGGAACATCGGGGCCTATCTAATTGCCTAAACAATGGTTTAAATTCATTATCTTTCTTAAAAAATATTTAGTATATGTCAGCCTTGATATAAACTAAATATGCGTAAATCAGGAAGCAAGTAGGGTAAGTAATGAGCGTCTTACTTTGAATGTCGTGTCACTTTTTTCATTTCCACTTTCTTTTGTAAACACTGTCTTGAAAACTAGGCTTCATATCTGCCCCGGAAAGAGTAGCTGACCAGAAAAAATAGCCGTAGTTTAACACATTCTCCTTTCTCTCTAAAAGACAGACAGGTTTCTCGGCAGGGCACCTTATTCGAATCGGAAGAGCGCCGCGCTTCCTTGTCTCGCAGCCCCACTGGCTCCGATATTGTCCCGATCCTTCCCCGACGCCGCACTGCGCCGTTCTCTCGAGCTCGCGGTAACCGCGGAGCAAGCGCAAGGCGCTAGACCAGGAACAGGCGTGCGAGGAGCTCGAAAGCGGTGATGGAGGATACTGGAGTAGAGCTGACGACGACGACGACTCCAGATTCGCCGTCTTTTCGGGCGTATTTTGTTCTTATACGGAGAGACTTGGCGAGGCTGGGGAAGGTGCATGCCTGCGGGGCATGGTGCCGGCCTGGGAGCTTTATGATTAGTTCGAAGCAGAGCTGCGGCCCGCGCCCGTCTCTTGGCTCGCTCTGAGACGCGCGACGGATTCGCGGGGAGAGCGTGAGAGGGGTCGGTGCTCGCGGAAGAGACGCCACGCGGTTCAATAAGAGCCGGCGTTCCGGGCTATCGTTCCGTCGGCGGCCCCTGGCCTTCCCGCGCCTCTCAGCCAGGATTGTGGACTCCGTAAACGGCAACTGCGCCCTGGGCGGACGCGCGCGTCGGGCCGCCGAGGGATTCGAGTGGGTTGGTCGCGTTTGCAGAGCTCTTGCTATCTGCTGGGGACCTCGGGGGTCCCCCTTGTTGAACTGCATTCCTCTTTTGTGCCCAGCCTTGCGCGTTGCTTTTGCACATGGGGTCGAAACTCGAAAGCGGGCCGAACCCTGTTTGCCATGTCCATGGACTCTGCTCAATTCCCCTGTCTTTGGTGAGGGCCGCCGCCTACTTGATCAAGTCGATTGATTTGAGCTTCGATTCGCGCTCAAAATTTCATGTGATGGATTGACTCGGCTCTCTATAAACATCCCAACATACATCGCGCTTGTCCTCCATATGCATCGTGTATTTTTACGCGCTAAGAAATTTGACAAGCTTAAAGAAACACTGAAATAAAAATTGGCAGCGACCTATACTTTCGATGTCATATAATGCGGGAAATGTAGTATAGGGAATTGGTGTGCCACGTGACGTATATTTTCCCGCCAAATTTAGCGGGGAAACTGAATGGTTGTATAGGTCACGTGACGACAGGTCATGTGACGTCGATTTTCCACTCTAAATTTAGCGGGGAAAGTGGACTGATCTCTAGGTCACAAGAATCAATTTCACGCTAAATTTAGCTGGTGACTGATTTGGTGTATAGGTCACGCGACGTCAATTTTCCGCTAAATTTAGCGGGGAAACTGAATTGATTTTTGGCCACATGACGTTAATTTTGCCGCTAAATTTAGGGGGTAACTGAGTTAACGTAAAGGTCACGTGACGTCAATTTCTCCAAGGTGTATATATAGGTCACGTCACTTTTCCCGCTAAATATAGCGAAAAATGCACGAACGTGTGCACGGCTGTCCGACAATCGGACAGCCGTGCGGCGAAAATCTGGCAAGTTGGTCGCATGCCGGAGCCGGACGGAAGCGCGAGACACATGCGCTTCAAAACTCTCCGATCCGACGCGTGAACTGTCGGAACGACGGTCGTAGGCGAGAGTTTTCGTCGCACCGGAGCGTGGGACGGGGGCTCCGTCCGACTACGGCATGTGACCAACTTGCCAGATATTCGCCGCACGGCTGTGCGATTGTCAGAGGGCCGCAGCCAATGGCAGCAGGGATGGCGCGAACGTCACGTTGTCACGTGCCATTTGGACGTAACAAAATGTTGGAGTACGATAATTTTTTTTGTTAACTACTTGTCATCGCGAATTTGCGTTGGCCCACTAAGCTTGGCTCGGGGTGACCATACAAAAAGGCCCCCGATAGAACAGTAGCGCCCCTGGCGGCAGCTGTTGACCTAGTCTCAGTAGACGCGAGCGCTCGTGATTGTCGTGAGCTATGAGGGGAAAAGAAAACAAATGAAACGACACTTTCTGTTTGAAGTGCGCCCAAAGGTCCAGGAGTGCATCATTTCGCCATCTACGTCAAAGATTCGGAAAAAAAAAAATTGTACAAATACGCGGTTTCCAAGCTGAAGCATTTCAAGGTGATCGCTTGGAATCACATTCAATCATTTTCAGCAATAAAAAAAAATTCGATGCTTGGGTTGTCAGTATTCGCGACTCCAGCGAACTATAGGGGGCGCGCTGGTCAGGCGAAATGGCGGACGAAAGGAGGTCGTTTTCGTCGTTCAGCACGTGGACCACCATAAATTCTTTGCGTTGCAGCGTAAGATCGGTGTTACATATGAAAGCAAAGCGATTTTCTGACGGTAGAAATCTTTTTTGAGTTAGTGCGTAGGAATGACACGGCGGAAGCATAAAATTAATTACTGGAAACAGTGTTTGTTTTTATGCTGCCTACAAGAACCAAGCAGTGATAGCAGACGACAGAGTCGAAACGACCTCCTCTCCTGAACTTCTCGGCGTTGTCGCTACGCGGCGTCGATTTTGCTGGAGTCGCTAATAGCGGGGCGTGGGGATACTCAGGCCATCTCATTGCCTCGTTCCAACTTACGACATTGCAGTATGCGGTCACAAATCAACTCTTTTGATAGCTTTGATATAAGGTTACCTCAGTGCTATTATCGCTTCATGTCAAGCACCGAAAATTCAGGAGCTGCTGTTCAAGACCACATCACAGTTTCACGGCACCTGACGGCCACAGCACGGAAGTGCGAAAGCACGTCGCAAAAACGCCCCCAAAAAATGTACAACTAAAGTCTTCAAAACTAAAAAAAAAATTCGCAAAAATAACAAATGTGTTACGAACGAAGGAGCATGGAGTTCTCTGCCTCCTGAGTATAGGAGGCCAAGTAGCGCCACGCAGTCAACAACCGCTCGTTTTCTAATGGGAAAAATGACAGCGCTCACTTTCGCTCTCGCCAGCAGGTACCAGGGCGTGAAAGCCGCTTTTATCGAAAGTGGCGCGGGTTGTGTTTATTTTGAACCAAGCAGGCAAGCGCGACCAGGCAAAAAGTGCTTCTCTCAAATGAGCCTCCCCCGCCACATTAAAATAGCCTGGTTCGCGCTCCCGTTCAGAGGGCCTGATCGCGGTGGGCGCGAGGGCAGGCGGGGAGAGGACACCTACTCTTTCGAGCAACTTCAATAAACATCGTCACGTCGAGTTTGCTTCGCACACACTATACACCGCCCAGGGAGGAGTGGGAAGAAGCGCGGAAGCCGGAAATATGTCCGCCTGGCAGGGGCCGCTCAAGAGACAGCGCTGCCGGCCCGCCCCTGGGCGCCGAATGCGATCGTTAGACTACCAACACTCCTCGACCTCGGTCGCTCTGGTTCCGAGGGATGTGATTTGTTGCTTTCGGGATTCTCATTTCAAAACAAAGGAAGGAGGCACTCTGCGGGCCAATAAAAGGTGATGAAAAGTATTTGTTTCTTTGAAAATCAACCAGAGTGCTGATCGCTTGGTATGCGTTTTGCTTTATAAACTGATATATAAAGAAAGAAAGGTTAAACGAGAAACTTGTCAAGACTGTTTTTCGTCCGTCCACTCAGGAAATATTTAAAAGCGCGAACATGTATAAAACACTAGAATCGTTTATCGAAAACAAAAAAGGAAAAGGAAAAGTGGTTTTGAATTGCGGTTTCGCGCCCTCTGCGGAGCATCTGAAACGCGCGAGCTTTCAAAGTTAGTGCGCTATCCGTGCGCGCTATATAGTGTCTAAAAGTACGGTCGGTGGGTACGTTTCCGGGGCCTCATCGGCTTCTTTGACTGGAGGAGAAATAAGTACGACTTCCTTGAGCGAAACCGCGCTTCGCACGTTTTCGTGTATTGCAGGGTGTCTTCCTGGGCGCTCTGCTTCTGAGGCTGCCGAGTATCCGTTCCTCTTTTCCATATTCGAGCACATCTAGGCACCCTACATGTATTTATTGGGAAATTCTCTCGGTGAATTTGGAGTGCTTTTTCGTCCGTATATGTTCTTACTCGTGCAAGCACGCGGTAACATTTGCCACCGTCAAGACGGGGCATTTGGATCGCTCCAAATCCAGCGAGGGAATTCCCATAATTGAGCGCGCACTAATTTTTTTTTTTTTAAGTTGTAGGCAATGGGTCATTAAAGCCGCAATCTTCATTTGTACGTATACGCAATACTAAACACGCAGTGTTCGCTGCAGTAATTATGTCAGAATGATCTAAGGTCACACCTCAATGATGTTCGACGTGCTTCAGTACACGCTTTCCACGTGTGTGATGGCACTTTTTGCGAGGCCAATGTGATGGTCATATACGAGGAAGTCGTGAGGCAGTGTATGCATGCAGGCTGGCTGTTGTCGGATTAATTTGCAGTGTGAGCGCGGCTTTTCGTTTTGCACCACACCAGTATTTATTCGCACCTGAATAATTACCCGACCGAAATTTCAATCGGGTTTATTTGAGAAGGCATTATGTTCGGTGGAACACGAGTCGTTCCGGTCCTTCCGGCGTCTGAAGAAGAGGGGAATACGTCCTTTCGCGAGGCGCATTCGCTCGATTTGCTTTTTATCGCGGACACAAACTGGAGCACACGATCGCGCACACGCGCACGGACGCACACATCAACGCGTCTACGCCGTCTTGGGGGTCTCGGCGAAAGAAGAGGAAAGGTTATTTTTTTGCCTTCTCGGTCTGCTTTTGTTTTCGGGTGAGTGAGGGAACAAAGGAAAGCTGGGAGGGGCGAGCGGATTCTTAGGGAAAGAGGCGTGAAGCGCTGGTTTCGGCGCGGGCTCTCTCATGCATTATGAATGGCGTGTGGTCGCGCGCGCCGCGTCGCAGCCCAGCGCTGTCGCCGACGTCGCGCGACTCTGTTTCCGGTTCATGCATTATGGACGGCGTCGCTTTTTAACGGCGCGCAGCCCACCACCACCCACCTTTTGAGACCGCCGAGACGCAACTGTGCGCCGCCGAATCCCCGAACGGTTTTGCCTCCTCTTCTCCAACTTGCAGCGTTTTACGTGGTGACAAAAGCGCGCGTTCTTTTTTTTTCTTATATTATTTCGCGTGCACGCTTCTGATTTCTTGTGCTGATAGTTTGTTCCTGCTGGTTTCGGGCCCACGATTCGCGCTTTGGGTTCTTTGGCCCATCGCACTGCTTTCTCTGAGAACGAAGGGGGCATGCGAATGGAAGCTCGATCAATGGACGGGAAAGCGGAGCCGCCACAGTCTTGGCTGACAGCGTGAGCTTGAGCAAGTGTTTCGTGGACCGTCGTGGGATGATCGGGAGGAGGGTGTGCGGATTGAAGGCGGCAGCGTAGCGTTGCCGACTGCGCTGAATGGCGACCGCGCGCGCGTCGAGGCGAGCAGCGGGAGGCAGCGCACTTCCGCATCATACCGAGGAAGCGCCGGCTCCGACGCATCAAAGAGCCTTCAAAAGAGTCTGGCTCTTGGTCTTGTAGCGCGAAAGAGAGCGAATGTCAGCGGGAGCCAATTTGTACAGTTTTAATTAGACTTATTGAAAACTAGTTTTTAGAGTGCGTAATCGAAACTGGGCGTAATCGAAAAAATCGAAACAAAAAACTAGTTTTTAGGCGCCCGTTTCCGGGTTGAGCGGCGTCGGCGTAACCGCGCGTTGCATTATGGGACGTCGTTAGCGGGGAAATTGTCGTTTGCGCGGAAACACGTCGTTAGCGGGGAAATTGACGTCACGTGACGTCAACACCAATTCAGCTTCCCCGCTAAATTTAGCGGGGATATTTTCGCTGAATTTACCCACTAAGTTTAGCGGGAGAATTTCCCCGCTAAATTTAGCGCGGAAATTTTGGCTAAATTCCCAGCTAAAGTTCGCGGGAATATTTCTCCGCTGAATTTGGCGGGAAATTGTTCGCTTAATTTAGCGGGAAATCTAGCGAAAATTTTCGGCTAAATGGGAGGGGAGCAGGGGAGGAGGAGGGAGGGCACTGAGGAGGAGGAGGGGCATACCCTCCCCACCTCCTCTTCAAGAGCTGCACTTTAATTCGGCATTACAAAAAATATTAAACGTCTTTCATTTTTTTTTTTTCGGATCCTCGACATCGCGACTGTGGGCAATAAAAAATACGCGTAAACAGTTGCGGGAGAGCTTATTGTCTTTCGGAATGCAAGCCGGGTTTGTCAGCTAGAAAATTTGTGACACCCTAAGCAATCTGGTTTTAGAGGCGGAAATGAAGAGATGGTGCTCTGTGTGCGTGCGTGTGTGTGCATGTGTTTCTTCTTGCGCCCATGCGTGCGTGCGCGCAGTGTGTGAGGGAGAGTGCCAAATATAATCCCATGATAAACGCTTCAGGGGAATTTAAACGGGCCTTGTACATTTCGATTACGCACTAAAACGTTTTACACTCTTAAGGGTGTAAATCAGCTAGTAAAGCTAACAGCCTGTCAATGCCCCAAAAATAAAATGCTTCCGATCTTAGCATCATCAAAGAGATATGTCTTCCCGAGTTTATAAGCAAGCACCACATACAGTTTTCACATGCATAAAAATTGCAAATTCAGATGTAATGAGTCACTCACGAAAGGAATCATGGCCCTGGTGACTGCTCTACCGCCCTATATATTTGAAATTAATAAACACACATTCATAAGTGCACTGCCTCCGCAATAGCGAAGATCGCATGTATGTTGCTTGGTTGTCGTCAGTATTTTGCGTAATGAATATTATAGCTAAGTTCAAGGAATGTATCTCCAAGTAAAATCATATTAGCAGAAGAATGAATTATTCAAGATTGTCACTAAAACAACATGACTAAAGTGGGTGTCAGTGCTGGGAACACTCTTCAAACAGGGTGTTCACTTCACTTCAGCCTTTTCTACGTCCTTCAAAAATTGAGGGCGTTCAGTGTAACCGCACTCTTTTTGCACGATTAAAAAGGGTGTTTTATATCAAAATAAGAGGGTTGAAAGGTTGTATTATTGGTTGTGTCCTGAACAGCGTTTTTACACACTTAGCGGCGTAAAATATGGTTGTCTTTACATTATTGTCACATATAAAAAGTATAGACGGACAATAAACTGAAAATAAAATTGTAATCGGGCAAACATGTGCCAGCAACTAAAATAAAAAAAAAGAAGGTACCACGCATCTTGAGTCGACGACGGAAGTGCGACTTGCTCGACACTGCCAGCTACGGTGTCTTTTATACCGGTCATGCTGTGGAGAACATTCTTGACAAAGACACGCTAAGGCCCACGATTCTACGGGAACGTTTCGGGACTGGACAGCAAAGCAGTTCAAGTGAAAAGCTTGGTAGGCGGGGTTAGAACCCTTCCATGTGGCAGCCGCGTGTGCTGCCAATCGCTCACACACGCGCCACTGCAAGCAACATTATGAGAGCTTTGAAGGGAAAACCTTTCCTAGGGTACATTGAGAAGCAACGCGTTCACTAAACTATCTACGCTTGCCCCCATAGAAATAATTAGACTCTCTCGCGTTAAGTTTGTGGAGTTTTTCTCGTTCCGGACCGACCGATCGCCTGCGAATGGAATCACATCGCACAAAGCTTTCATGTTACTGTTTATTCGCTCACGTAATGATCCTGCGGGTTTCGGGTCGCGGTGGTTAAGGAGAGGGGGGGGGGGGTTCCGACGTCGCACGAGGGTCCGTTATCCCTCATCCTTGTGATCGGGTGGCTTCCGGCGGGCACGGCCAACTGCGGGCAGCGCAGGCACCCACAGAGGCGACCCAGTGCCGATCTGTCCGTGGGTCCGCGCCAGCAGCCAGGTCCTCCTCGCTTGTTTTTCCGGTCAAGAGAGAGGCCAGCATCGGCCGCTCGTCCTCGTTGTCCCCTTGGTCTCCTCGTTCGTAGCCCCTCCTTGGCTACGTGACCTTTCCCTGTGGCCGACGCCTGAGGATGAGGCAGCCCTGTCTCGGGAACTATAGGCCACGTGACGTCAGGCGGCGCGGTCAGTGCAGCCGCAAGGGGGAGAAGAAAAAAAAGCGAGGCAGCGGGGAACGTTGGAAAGGTTTACAAAAAACGGAATGCATTTTGCGACAATGATGTAGTAACTTGTGCTCTAAACATAACGCATGACCTGCCTCGTAATGAGGCGCGTTCTTCTCGTTCAATGATTGGGACGATAGCGCAGTCGGACGCACCTCAGCTTGACAGCGCCTGTAGCGAAAGCTCGCTCTGCATGTTCAGGCAAAATAGAAGGATGCGCTAGCTGACGTGAGCAGGAATCAACGGTTTGGAAACCGACGGTCCATGAAGCGGTCAGAGCACGGTTTAAATGAGCGTAGAGCCCCAGATTCCACAATGGTAGGTCCCATCGTCCCTAAAGCGTCGTCGACGCTGATGTATGGTTCGTCCTCCTCCCACCTTCTCTCTCTTTGAGGCCAAACAATGCCGCATTATTCGAAATCGAGCGCATTCTGCGTTGGATACTTCGCTAGGTCTCTTGTAAGCTAATCGTTGAATATGTCTTTTTCTACGACTGCTAATTTCATCTCAATCGAGCAGACACGGAGATTTTTATCGATATATTAATTCGACTGCCCCCACAATCGTGAAGCTACACACAACGTCAGATCGATTTTTTCCCGTCTGTCATTTATTTCGCTCTTTTTCTTTTCCCGGCTCTCTCTTGAAGCTATCGGAGTTCTCCCTCGCGGTCTTGGCGGGTCGATAGGACGAACGAACAAAAATCGTGGCTTCAAAAACGCCAAATGACAAGGGCATGCGTTCCAAGTGCCTGGGGCCGCTTTCTCCTTGACATTCTCGCCATAATGGCTGCAACGACCGCCTATGCATGGGGCCGAAGATGAAGAGCGACGCGGCGTCATCTCCGGAATCTGACGACTGTCAGATTTTAAACCTAGGCGAGGGTGTACTAGAAGGGTTGGTGGGAAATGCGCGCTGCTTTCTTCTTGGACGGCGCGGTCCCCCAGCGCGTTGATGTCGCTACGGGTAAAATGTGGCGTTATAAAGCAGGGGGCGCTGGCGGGTCTCCGTCGGTCGCCGGAGACCGCCAGCACGTATTGCTAGTTGGCGCGTGATTACCAGTCACTTCCTTGTGGGACAATGCCTTTCACAAAGAAAGCAGAAAGAACTTAAGAGGGAGAAAACTTAAAAGGGGTCAATGCCCGGGTGCGATGGAAACTACAAGACGATTCCAGATCAGATTCATTTTTCGCGCACCGACTAAACCTGAAATGTTTGAGAAGTGGGCCCATGCTATCCCGAAAGCGGACCAACATCTTAAAAACAGAAAAGGAAGAATACTCCGCTTTGTGCGAGAGGCATTTTGACAAACTGTTTGCGTGAAAATGTGTCGGTACGTGATCAGAATAAACAAAACAGAGCGAAAAAGGACCCAAGGACAAGTGGAAGTCTTAAATTCAGTTAGTCGTTCTCCTTGCTACGGAACGGTTATTGTGGAATCACGACGTCAGGTATTTCGTGTGCTGACTTCATTGCAAGTTACACGTGTTGTTGTTCTAGTTGTTTTGTATGGTTCAAAGTAGCTTTTGCAGGTCGGTTTTTACTTTATTGAGTTTGCGATGAAGTCACTTTTTACTTTCATTATCTCATTTTGCATGCCCAAAAAGCAAAATAACTAACATGAACATAACTTTTTTGTGTAAGAAGTGGTGTTCTGTTACTTTTCGATCTCCGTAAAGACACCGTTAATACAAAAACAACAACAACAACAATAATAGTGCTTACCTGGTTAGGCCACATTTATTGCACCTTTGAGATTCTCAGGAAACAAACTTTGGTTTGTTTTCAGGTTCATTGTTCGTCTTGTTATAAATAAAATATAATCGTTGGATAGTAGCAAAGCCTATCAGCCGCACAAAGAACGGCCACACCATTATGACGTACACTATCGTAGTTTCCGACCATGCAGCAGACTGACAGTTTGTTCTCGGAAGTGATATCTCAGGCGTGTCGTGTTCCAAACTATTGATATCTCAGGCATGGCATGGGTTCCGCGTTTTTGGAGTTTATTTTTCGTGATATTTGGATGGTGTTTTTTGGAGATTATTTTTCGCCAAACATCCGAGTTTAATTTTGCTGTAATCTGAATTTCCCCAAATGTAATAGAAAAATAAATAATATCCAAACATAAACCTAACCCGAATTCACCTATTTCCAATTATATTTATTTAGCCCGATTCGGCATTGGCGTTCTTGCCACTTGAAATACAAACTGTCCGACTACAAAACTCGAAAACTTTAAAGCAAACATTTCAAAGAAATTTCTCTGGTTGGGAAAACAATAAAGGACGACAACCAACCAAATCCTAAAAATAGTGACCCTACGTTTCTGGGTCTTCTTGACTATTCAGTATTCTTCGATCTTTTCTTTCAGCGATATGGCGGAGCTCGTTGGCTCCGCCATATCGCTGAATGGCAAAACGCCAAGTCACCTGTTTATGTTTCCTGGAGTCGCTTAAATTTGCCAGGATTCAATAAAAGGTTTATGCCGGGGATTAGTCTCTGCGTCATTGATGCTGGTGTTGCTGAACGCAATCCGGTGGTCTCTGACGTTGTATAGTGCTGAGCGACTGCGCTGCGCTCGTGGTTGAACTTGCGCATGTCGTTTTTGTTTTGGCGGATTATTTCATTGAAGTTCTTCTCGCCGACGTAGGTGGCTACTTATTACATGCAAGATATGTTATAAACCACGCCTTGCATTTTTTTCTTTCGACGGGCGATCTTTGGACGAGGCATGAGCCGTTCAAGCGTGCACATCGGCTTGTGCGCCAAGTTGATTCATTCTTTGACTAGCACGCGCGCAAGCGCTTCGCTTGTTCCTTTGATGCAGGGTGCGCAGATGCGTGAGGAACGGGCCCATAAAGAAAGAGGCCCTGCGATCATTCGCCGCAACACCCAAAGTGTTTTTTGCGCTATGTAGATTGTAGGTGAGTGCTTCTGCCTCCTTCGAAAGTCTGAAGTGGACAAATTCCTCTCGCACCTCAACTCCATCGAACCTGCTATCCAGTTCACCGTGGAAGGTGAATAGGACAGTACCCTACCTTTTCTCGATGTGCTCGTGAGAAGGGAACATGAAGAGTCAATTTTTTTTTCTGTACACAAAGGACGGTATTTCCGGTCTGATTCTAATCACATGGCCTATCACGAAGCTTCGGTGGTCAGGACACTGTTGTCTAGGGCGAGGTCTATATGCTCGTCTGAGAAAGACAGAAGAAAGAAAGAACAATCCGTCTGTGCTCATCTAAAAAAGAACGGGTACACGAGTACCTTCATCGACCGCGTTGCCCGTCGTCAAGCCCAAAATTACCCACACCAGCAGCCACACGGATGAACGCAGCCTCGCCCAACCACGCGCATCTCAGTACCCTATATCAAAAGAAGAAGCGAAGTGCGGTGGTACGCGTGCTCGCCAGAGAAGGAATCAACATCTACAAACCGCTGTTTACGCTTGGACGGCTCATGCCCCGTCCGAAAGATCGCCCGCCGAAATAAAAAACAAGAACACAGGGAGCGGTTTATAAGATCCCTTGCGCGGATTGACCAGTAATTTACATCGGCGAGGCGAAGGACCTCATTGAAAGAATCCGCCAACACAAAACGACGCGCGCCAGTTCGATCACGAGCGCTGCACTGTCGCTGACGTTGGTCGCTGAGCATTGCGGCACGTCAGAGGCCACCGGATGGCGTTCAACAACACCAGCATCATTGACGCAGAGACTAACCCTAAGCATAAACATTTCATTGAATCCTAGCACATTCAAATGACGCCCGGAAACATAAATAAGTGCCACTGGTGCTTTGCCAACACTCTATGGCAACGGGCTAGGCCACTGATCTCTATGACAATTTCGTGGATCGCGCTTTCCCAAGTTTTGAATCGGCCATCTTGGGCCTGTGTGAATCTGCCGGGTGAAGCGTTGCTGAGGCTGGGCGGCTGCGTGCTGCAAGACACATTTTCTGCTCGTTCGTCGTCATTCGCCGAACGAGCCTTTGAAAACCCTGTGTGAACGGTCATAGCTGCTTTTGAGAACCCTTAAAAAAATTGTTTAGGAAAGCGCAGCACCGCTGATCAAAATGTACACCACGTCGAACGTGTCTCGCGGTCAGGCGGCGTGATCAAAGGACACTTCGCACGCCGAAGTGCTCCGTCAATGCTTCTTCGCACGCTTGGATACCTATCAAGAATCCATGCCGTATGGATGTGTTAACCCTTCGGGAAAGTTTTGAAGCTGTGTCGCGCGTACATCTCTTTGCTGCATACACTCTAAAAGAAAGCCCGTGCGCGGGCTTTTTTTAGAGTGGTATACATATCGGTCGCAGAGTTCTGGATCGTCCATCTGTTCTGGCGAATTACTATCACTGATGAGTAGTTGCTATCAGTTAATAAATAAAAAAGTGGTTGCTGTCAAGCACCTTTATGTGAACTATGGTTATGTTCTAAATCTACTGGAATGGATCCGAATTACTCACGTCACATGGCAACACAGATAGAGCAACGCAGTGGAGCACTCGTTGCACGGGAGGTAGGTTTTCGAAAGCCGCTTGTCACGTAGAGAGGGCCTAAATATAGTCATATATGGTATTTATTTTATTAAAAGGTTCATTTTTATTTTATTAAATATTATTAATATTTGTTAAACCAATTATGAACATTAATACGAAACTTAAAGTCAAATTTCGCAAGTATGCATGGTTGGTCGTGTCGTGACCTCACAACAGGCATGGTAGCGTCAGAGTCGCGGGCATCGACTTATCACCGGTTTTGATCAACATGGTTGATGGTGCGTGGAAAGATCATCGCCGAAGAATTAGCTTCCCTCAATACCGTAAATCTTGTCTTTCTTTAAACGAAGGTTTTTCACTGATACAACAGTCAGACGCTGAGGTGGCTACCTTTGCTTGATGTTACGTCAGAGCTTCCGCTGGTACCAACGAAAACGCTGCGTGTTTTACAGGTGCAATCTGAGCAGTTAAACTCAGTTTCAAATTGAATTACTTGTGCGGTGGAGGAGTAAAAAGAAGGAAGTTGTGCGGAGGATATTCCTAAAAGCAATGACAATATAATTTAATTGTTCTCTGAAAGTCAAAATTTTACCGGACAACCCCTTTAAGCAAACTCGTCACTGACCCGCGAGTACTGCAAGTTACAAATACATTCGTCAAAGTAAAGTAAAACGCTGCTCCAGAGACACATATACCTTCACGCACGTTTCACTCCTGAATTTTTACCGAAGGGGTAACACGGCGTCGATTTTTGATCGGTGTCAAAGCGCGGCATGTCCTTTTATCACGCCGCCTGGGTGCGCGATAAAACGACATGCCTTTTATCACGCCGCCTGACCGCGAGACTCGCGTTCGACGAGTTGTGCCTTTTTTCTTGCCGTGGTGTGATTTCCGAAAATTTTCCACGGGTTTTTGAAGGCAGCTACGTCCGTTTACAGAGGGTATTGAAAAACCTTCCTAGGCGAATGACTGCGAACGAGCAGAAATTGTCTCTTTCAACACGCAGCCTCCCAGCCTCTGGAACACTTCAGCCGGCAGATGTTTTTTTTGTTTTTTTGTTATTATCTTACCCACAGCGCCGGATGGCGCTGTGGGTAAGAGAACATATACATGAATTATATACACACACACACACTATATAGAACATCGCAGGAAGCGCGTATGCACACACTAAAGCCTGGTTCACACATCTGCGTTGGTTGGGTTTGCTTGCAACCGAAACGACCGTAACGACAAAGTCACCGGGACAAGTGTTCGCCGTACACAGCGTGGCAAGCGATGCAAGAGGTAGCTTCGCGAAGCGATCCATGAGTCGCGGTTTTTACGGTGTTTTGGTCGTTACGGTCGTTTCGGTTGCATGCGAACGCAACCGTTGCAAATGTGTGAACCAGCCTTCAGGTGTACAATGAATAAGGACACTTGAAAGTAAAAGAAGACAGTTCACAATGCAGCAAAAAGAGTACACGTGCCTAAGATGGCCGATTCGGAACTTCTGGTGGCCGCACTTGCGCTGCAGCGACCAAGCAGGATGCGCGATCCAGAAAATTATCATAGAGATCAGAAGGCTACGCCATATGGTTGAAAGGAGAAGACAAAAAATAGTGCTCCTTAACGGCCATCGTCCTAGTCACCCCAGAAGAAGAGCCGAGCAAGCCTCCAAACGTAGGGTCCCTATTTTAAGACTTCGTTGTTTGTCGTCCTTTATTTAAAATATGAAAACAAGTGTTACTTAAATAAACGTGGACACTATAAAACCACTAAATACCTGGACGTGGTCATCGGAAAGCATGGACGTTCGAACTCTCCTTCTCCCTCCTAGAAAATTTATGGGTTTTTATTTTTTTTCCCTTATAAAAACACCGCCCCTCCCCTTCTAAGTACAAATATTATGATCCGACTTGGAAACCAAAATGGTGGCTTTTGCCGTGTGCCAGAAGTGCAACGACTCGCTGTATTAAACGAACCTTGACCAGATGCACCGTAAAGCCCCTTTGGTCATTGGATCCCTTTAAAAATTCTTACGGTCGATCTAAAAATACTTCAAAATAACGTGCGCAAAAACAAAAGCAAAAAAAAAAGCTGTCAAGTTTTTATTTGGTCTAACACTCACTCCCGAGATGCTGTACAGAATTGAGAGACTTGTCATTTTTATCGTGTCTTTTGCACACGCCACTTTGCAGTATTTTCAAATCCACTGAGGGCGTAATTTATGAAGGGGTCTATAGTCCGAGATTTCAGAGGCAACTGAAGTGGCCTCTCCTTGGGACCACTGACACTTCGCTCCGTTCAAGCTTACCGTTTTTTTTTTTTTGTTGACATTGTGATTTTGAAATTAGGAGCTTCTTTCGGATATATCTGAATTGACGAAAATTTTACCGGCGAGTGTTTTTCGGATTTTATCAGAATTATCAGAAAACAGGGAACCCTACATATATTATATACACCTAAAATATGCATTCCTTCAGAGCCTTAGAAAGGACATCTCCTAACGTGTACTACCTGAGACATCTCAGCATTTCCCAAAAGCCACCCCTTCGGGAATAAGTATATTTTAAGTGCTCGTTAATCACTCAGAGAGACAAGGTGTCAAAATGCGGAAGTCCTTTCGTCACTCAGTTGCTGCTTACTAAGGGAATCAGCGCACTTCCGCAGACTTATCATGTTCTGAACTGATCCGCCCCTGTAGCTTTAAATCCCTCCAGAAAGAGCATTTCTAAAGGAAAAATAACACAAACAAAAATAAGATAGCCGAACACAAATTCTTCACCAAGTGATTCATTGGCTTAGTTGGTTCATAGTTCAAAAAGTACAAGGCGAATAAACAACAATGGCGAGTGCGCCTTGTCTTGTCTTATTTCGTCTTGCTTATAAGTTGTTGTTTACGGCGCCTTATACTTAAAAAAAGAAGAAAAAATCCAGCGCCGATTATAGCTAGGCACGCTGTTTCCTGTGAACAACAGAGCCTTTTCAAAAGTCTGCATCATCGCCTGTCGGGCATTGCTTGCGTCCGCGGTCGGTGATGACTCGTACCCAATCACGTGCTTCGTGTCCAAGCAATGGCGACTGCCAAGGTTGCTGGATAGACTTGTGAAAAGAACTATTGCTCGAAAGATAATCAAACACATGCATATATACCAATTTTTTTTTTAATCCTCATGTATTTGTGATTGGCGGTAATCAGGAATGAGCTCGGGCATAGAAATCATAAAAATTAAAGGACTCGGGTATACATTCGTTTTTGTCAAGATTTGCATAAAACAGATGTTTTTTTGTTTTTTTTTTGTACTCGCTGTTAAGAAGATTTACGATGCAGAAAATATTAATTTTTCGCATTCGTTCCTAAAGCCCGGTGTTAGGCCGGCCACCCGGCCACCCACCTACCCACCTTGAAAGCTTGAAAACCGGAGAAGGATTTCATGTGAATAGCACCTGAACATGGTGCTGCTCACATGAAACAATTGAGCAATTCATTCATGTTCTCTGTTAAAATGCATTATGTATGGAAATATTATCTAGAGGGTACAATTGAAGCCGAAAAATTAGCTAATGTCTCGAGCGAATATGTTTGTACCCCCGTTTCTGGCTTTAAAAAAAAAAAAAAACATCGGCAAATCCTCTTGCTTCTTTTTTTCTTTTTTGTTAAATTGTGTTTCCTCTTACCGTGACGTGACTTGCAACGCCGGAAACCTCTGTCTGAAGAGCGTACAACTTCTCCCGACCGCCCCGCCGCGGACGGAAAACAACCGTCGGGCGCCGACGGAGCAAATGGTGAAAATATGAAAATCGGGGAGCTCCGATCTCAACAAGACAGGGCCAGGGCGTTGCCAAGAGCTTAAACCTCGGGGGTTGGGAACATACACCCGATTGTACGACAAGGTGACAGGGGAGTTGCCTCACAATGCCATGACACGGGCAGCCCATTGCTGCGAGAGCTGCCGCTTTAAACATGAAGTTCACGGCGAGTGAATTGATGTTCCCTCCACTCCACGTCTTGCGTTCCTTGTTTTTTAAGCCTTTTGTTGAGAGAACCTGTTGTTGCATCCTCGCTCTTTAGTGACAATTTTTTTTCTCCAGCTGCAAGTCGTTGTTGTTGAGTGCTGTTCTAAACTGGGGAATGCGTGCGCATACTGCTATAGCCACCTTCGGTAGGAATAAGTGTTAGATGAAAAGAGGAGGGGGGGGGGGGTATCTGGGTCACACTGATGTTTGCGATTACTAGAGCCGAATTGAGAAAAAACATGGCTTGGAATGAAGATGAATGTTGCAGAACTCCGTTCTGGCACAAATATCAGAAAATGGTCAATGACATTTCCAACGAGGAAACTATGAAATGTAAGTAGGGGAGCTAAAGGCGTGTTGCGAGACTTGTGGTTTGAAGTCGTCCAAAAATATATGTAAAAACTGCTTCTGTTCTTTGTCGGCCTCGATCGGGAATGAGAATGTTGTCCTTGCAGGCCATGGGTGTGTTGCGGATGGTGTAATGAGAATGGGGAGACCAGCTTGATCATAGCGTGGGCAGTCCATTAGAAACATGAGCAACCAACTCGCCCAATCTGAAGTTCTAACAGCTATTAGAAACTGTTCAATATTCTAAGGAATATGGCATTCGGTAGAATTTTGTGACCTGAGTATTTTGTGGAGTATCGTCGAAGTATAGGCCCGTTCCGCACAAAGACGTTGAAGCAAAGTGGACTCGGGCTTTCAAAGTTTTGGCTAAGGAACGTTTGGTAGATAATTTTTGTATGCAACGTCTGCGTTTAAGTGGCGCTTGTCGAGCTATCGATTATCACAAGCCCAAATCGAGTACGCACGCAATGCTGGAGTCCAATCTATAGAACGGACACGTGGCGCGGCTCTGTTTACCAACATGGCCTGAAGGCCGCGCAGGCGCAGAAGCTATGTGGGCCATTGCGTTGAGTGGCGTGCGCTCGTTGTTGACGTTGTAGAAACGCTTCTAGATTTATTTGCGCGTCGTATTTCTTGCCAACGTATGTCGTATGTTATGCCCGACTATTTGAGCTCGCTACCCGAGCCTGAACGGCAGCGGTATCGAGACAAACTGTGCGTGGACGGCGTTGCCTTCGACGATCCGTACGCCGTAAACAAGGCCTGCTGGAGTTCCGACGTGAAGTTGCTGCCACCGACGTCGATGGCTCACGTCGTCGTTTATTTAGTTTTTTCGCCAAGCCAGTTCACGGCCGACACGGTGCAGGCGTACAAGTCTCTCGAGGCCTACGATTACTTCGAGCCGGTTTCCGCGCTGCCGGCGGGATCAGCAGACTGTGGGTCTGCGGAAGTGTATTTATTACTTGATTAAATACACACAGCGTCCTTCGAGTCAAGGTATGATATTTTTCTTACCCTCATGACCACAAGGCACGACAAGCGGTAACGCTTTGTCCGTTCTGCCGCCGATCTCCTTCCGCTTGGTAGCACGGGCGTAGCGAGCCACCGACGAGCGCTTGGCCGGTGCTTTGTGCGCGAACACCGTGGGAACAAAATCTGGGTGGTCTCGATCAGACGACGGTTTCCCTGCACATAAGCAAGCCTCGGGACGGAGATTGAAATGGAAGCCACACTTGCCTTCAAGAAAGTGCTTGCCGCACAAACGGTCGTCCGCGCGAGGCGACCATTCTTTTCGATCCACGGATATTATCCACCTTCTGCGCCTTTCAGAGTCCGCCGGGAACTTGTGGAAACTCACTCCGCTACTTTTGCTGTACCTTTCGGTGCAATTAACGGCTACACAGCTTTGCGGCATGCTGAAATGCTATGACGCCCATGCAAAACGTGCGCCCTTCTGCCCACACCACCCGGCTCCGGCGCGATCGCAGCGCCGCCGCAGCTCCGTGACGTCAAGCCCGCGTGTCGGTCTATAAGCCGCATTCAAATACCGTCACTGGGGCTACTACGCTGACACTGAGACACAATCGCTTTTATCCTTGAAATTACACCGCAACAAGGGAGTTTCTTGGTCAGTGGCGTTGCGTGTTAGTATGATTGGGTCCCACTAGTGCCAGTAAGCTCGTGTAAAATGAAAAAAAAAATCAAATTGAATATTTTTGCATCGCCCCTTTAATCTGGTCACGAGTCGAACAGGCCAGCAACCATACCTGTAGCTGTTTAAGTTCCATCGGTGATTGTAGACAGAAACCAAAAGGAGACAGAGCGAACGCCCGTTTCCAAAAGCTTCGAGCAAGTAAAGTGAGTACTTATGATAAAAACAGGGATACTTCAGACGTGTAATTCGAGATGGCGGGTATCATGCAACACAATCACAAGTGAAGCTGTTAGAAATCCACAACGTCGCGCGCACGAACTCATCATGCGCCGGAGTTGCCCGACACTCAATTAACTTTTTTTTTTTTAAATGCGAAGTCGACGGATTTGCTGGACGTGGCCGCCGTGGCACCGAGAAAATGGCGGCAAGACCGCAACTGGCGCCGCGCTGGCGCGCTTCAGATTGCAGCAGGTTCAGCAAGTGTGCCCGCTTTCAAAACTTTCGATTTCAAACCATACCGCGGAAATTACTTATCAAAGCTGACGCACCAAGATAATAACCTGTTTTAGGGAACTTATAAATGTTGAAGGACGCTTTTCTTTTCCTACTGTCAACATGAAGGGTCTTGGAACTGTTAGTTGTCTAAAGAACGTAGTCATGGGCCCGTACTTCTTTTTGAATGTTTTGCTGCCCTTGCTGACGTCTTTCTCAGCTGTGGCCACCTCTTTTTGTGTGTGCTTGTTCTTGGTTTGTTTCTCTCGTTTGTGGTTGGCGGCGCAGTTTCCCGCCCTTGAATTCTAACCGGAACACGGATACAAGTAAGATAAATAAAATCCACTTTCTGGTTCTAACTGAAGCAGATATGCGCGAAAGTGCAGTCGGGTAAGTGGAACGACCGGCTGATCCTGCACAACATTTCCTTGTTCCACATAAGAAAAACAAAATTGAAGCGGAGAGAACCGGCGTTCCACATGTATTCCCCGACCCATATATTATTTTGACGTGTTCGAAAAAAAAAAAAGACATGGCAATATTAATTTAGCTGGAACTTATGTGGAAGCAGATTAGAAGTGTTGTCGGAGTCGTCTGACCGACGCTTACATATAAGGTGTGACTATGTGTCACGTCCGGTGACTTTACGCCCCTTGACGCCAGTAAAGAAAAATTTACTAAATACTTATCAAAAGGTTCCTGGGAGGCCATTCTTTAAAAGTGCAGAGAAAGTATGGCGTCGGCTACCACGTGTCATGGAGCGAAAGCAAGGGCTAATAACTAGTTGGAACACGACACCGGCCCATGTTCGCCTATGACTCAAACAGTCTAGTGTAAATAGCTCATATTTACCTCCTGCGTTGTTATCGAACTTCGGCCCTTTCAGCTAGAAAAGTCCATTCTGCTGTTTACAAAAAAATCTAGTGTGCGATAATACCAGCCTAGCCGTGCGTGCTTGCCACTTCGGCGAGCGATTGACACGCGCGCAAAACGCACCCATATTTGAAATGACAACCGCCAGAATCCCTTTTGTGGAACAATGCATTCGAAGCACCATGCGAGAATCAACACTAACCTGCAGCAGGGTCAGTCCTCATGTTGAAAAAAGAAGCGATGAAGTCGCACGCGCACTCTCGCCCTCATGTCAATCGTAAGATACGGAGTTTGTA
This sequence comes from Ixodes ricinus, assembly GCA_037355805.1. Lineage (NCBI taxonomy): Eukaryota > Metazoa > Arthropoda > Arachnida > Ixodida > Ixodidae > Ixodes > Ixodes ricinus. Next base: position 146,090 of record JAZHYW010064505.1, read on the forward strand.
GATTGCCGCCAACGGGAACGCTGTTTATTTTCAATCGTTTCATCGTTCCATTTTCTAACAAGATCGAGGGCGCAGGTGAGGTGGTGAATATTAGTCAAGATAATAGGGAGTTTTAGGGAACTTTTTTTGTATATCCGATACGGTACGATTGGCCCTCCTGTACGAACTTCGCATATGGGAGTCTTCTGTGGCAGCTCATGTGCAGTGCGTACCGGAGGGCCCACCGTACCGTATCGGATGTGCAAGAACGGTTCCCTAAAACTCCCTAATAAAACCGGAGACACGGAAAGAAGAAGCACATACACAACATCTGTACGCCATACGCAACACCGAGACGGTGTTGTGATACCTTCCTTTGTTTCCGCCTCTCCGGTTGTATTACGTTGCCTTCCATCTTGTGCCAGATTTATGTACCCCAATTGCCACGTGTCTCAAAACGATTCGACTCTCCAAATATCAGGGGCCTTCTTCCCAACTTGCTACAGCTTCTCTGGGCGTCCTTCCAGATGTCTGTCTAACGATCTTTTCATTTCGGCCCCCGTCTTTTTCTTTTGTACACTCAAAGCAAGGCGCCGTATACTTCGCTGCCTTCGCACCACCGGGTTTATCCTTCAATTTGCCGACAGTGCCACTCTATTGAAATTCATCCTCATTTTTTCCCCGCCTCCACCCACGCAGGCGACGACGTTCTCGAACCGACGAGCGCAATATGCGGACCTTTGGCACAGCACACTAAGTGCGCGTCGCAGTTCGCCAATCTGTGTCTTGACACTGCCTAATAGATGCGTGCGCTTGGAGCTCCGACATTCAAGACTCTCCTTTCCTCAATTACTTCCTTCTGCGTGTTTGTCGGCGCTCATTTTTGAGCGAGATAGCTTGTTGCGTATTTTTTTTTCTTCTTTTGGTAGGGTCCTGCAGCGCGTTAGTTATGAAGGGGAGGGGGGAGGGGGGTATTTCGACCATCTCCTCAAGCATGCAGGCCTGTTCTGACAGCCGTGATTTATCAAAAGGCAACGCTGGTTTCGGCCTGATAAGCGCCTCCAATTTTCTACGCGAGCCCAGTCTCGCATATTATGTTCTTGGTTGGGCACTTGACTTTTTTAACCTATGGTTTCTGTCAGATTTCTTTGCGTGTTGCGTTTTTGCTTTCAGAAAGATACGCGAGAGGAAAATATGTTTTGTTTTTGTCGCGTACGGGCTGATTGGCTCCTTTCTATACGCGCCGCGCTGTGACTGGCTTTGTTGTTGCACTCGGTTTCTGCATGCGGAGTTGCGCGTATATGTAGACGTATATTGAAAAGCCATGTTGGTTATGGTATATTTTTTTCTCTGGGGTTCGGCACAACGAAGGGTACGTTGTTCACCATTGATGTAAAGCGTCACTGAAATGCCACAAAGCCTAAGTACTTCAAGCTGGACTGCTTGCAGAATTCGATGATGCGTGATTGGAGATGCATAGGTGATTCTCTATACTTTTGCCTGTCGCGTGCATCTTGGTTGAATTATTGGCGCTCCTTTTATTTGTGTATTTTTCAAGACATTGGGCTTACTCGTACAATTAGAAAATGACAACCGACTAAGATTTGTGTCTTCATTCAACACAAATAAGTGATCTCTCCCACTCTCGCTCTGCTTGATAGTTTTTTTATTTTTTTAGAGCACCTAGCAAGATGCATTGACTAACGAGGCTTTGTCGGTTTTGTTCTTTTTTTTTAAACGTTTATATTCTGTTGCAACCCTTTGGCACCCATAATTAGTTGCCATATGCAGCATGCGCGTGAAGGTAGATTTGGCAGGCTTGTAGTTGCACAGGCTTGCTTATGTGAGCGGAGAGATGATGGCGGCCGGATGTCCTGCTTGCAATCATGTATAGAGAATATGGTATTTTCAGCAGAAACTCGCCATGGATATGTACGCTTGGTTTTCAAATCCCTTTCACATGTGTGTCCCACCAGTCCAATGTGCCACTATTTGTTTCTAACATATTTGCGTTCCAGTTCTCTCCACCTTCCTCCACTTTTCTTCATCTTGTTCGTTTTCTTTCGTTTATTCCTTCGTCACCTCGCCGTACCCCCTCCCTCGAGCAGCTACACACTAAGAAATTTTCCACCTTTAAGGATGTAAAAAGCCTCTTCCAGAGGCTTCACAGGCTTACACCCATTGCTTCACCCTTTCAGCGCCCTCATTTGTTTTTTTACTTGGACGCAAGGTCTTGGGAGAAAAGGGAAAAAGGCAGATACACTCCGTCTGACAAGGCTCAGTCACGCTAATACATTGCATCTGCGCACAGCAGGCAATAAAATACACTGGTATTAAAAAAAAAAAAAACATTGGCAGAATACATAAACACAGTATTATGAATCTTGGCACGTTCACAAAGAAACAAGTATTCACTATATTTTGTACAGTGACAATCCTGAAGGAAATCACTAAAATATTTTTATTATAAAGGCCTATTGTCAATGCTGTACACACTCTATGTGAATACCAACTGGCGAACTAAATTATTACGTAGAGCATAAAAACAAAAATTACATTTTCACATCGTTTTTGAAGCTGTGATGTGAAACACTGTTATGTATAATTACCGTAGCATACGAATGATTGTTAAAAAAAGAGCTATTAAGAACCTACGGTTATTTCTGATCTTCAGAGATTATTTTTAAAGGAAAACTGAAGCGGTATTGCATTAAAGGAAAAATACCCAAATCGTCGTTATTTGGCCTCTAGGATCATGAATATCGAGATTATGTTTCAATTTGGTGCACGGAGGATGCAGAAAATCATTTTCAAAGTACCTTTCCCGACCGTGACGTCAAATCCAGAGTTTTCGGAATCTGGTACTGCACTGGCTAAATTTCTCATCTACAGCTGGGAGACTCGTTACCCGTTGAGGTAGACCAAGTTGTAGACTGTATGAACATACGCACACCCATTTGTTTGTTTTTTTAAGTGCGGGGGACTATGACGTCAATGTCTTTGCGTGTGCTCGCACACACCGGCGGCTGCTGGCTCGTGGAAAGATCCTGCGCCACTTATTATAGGCACTGAAATGTTTGGTTCAGCATCCCTTTGAAGGCGAACCTTAAGCGTCCTCCATGTTTTTTTAATCACTTTCATTACACGCTTGATGTCATGTTTCACGTGAGGGTTGTGGGTTGTTTGAAATTCCCGCGCGAGGTAATGTGGCTGCGACGTCATGACTCTATCGACCAATTATGATTTTCGTGTCATGCCACCAACGCCAGCTTTTCTGCCACGCCACCAATTTTCCGCGGCACGAGCTCCTTAACGCTATCGCGTATATACCCTTATCGATCTACGTGTTGTGTCGCCACGGTTCCATTTGTTTTAGTTTTTTTGTTTTCTACTATCTCTCGGACACTTCCCTCGAAGTCGGAGGTTGAAATAGCCCATAATAAAATGCCTGAATGCCTACTAAATTCGGGTAAAATTGCAGATATCTTCACAAAGAAAAAGGAAAGCCGTTCCGTTCGCACAAAAACGTGACGATATCCCGTTCCACCGATGCAAGATGGAACGGCAACGTTCCTCCGTCCCTTCTAAAATGAAAGTGTCCGAGGGACGTCGTTCCTTGAAACGCCGTTCTGTACAACACTGGTTCTTAGCTTGCCACCGACTGTAGAACGGTAACTGCCAGAAGCACTGTTGTAGTAGGGTGTATGCATATTTTTAATGCGGCTGTCGCCATTATGAATGGTGGAAATTCCCCGTGGGAGCAAACATCGTACTGCTCTCGTCGTGGCATTGGAAGGTGTTCGCGGTTTATGCGTAACAGTCACTCGTTCTTCTTTTGCTGCCTACTTTTTTTTTCTCCCTCTTTTTTACGCTCAAATGTTAATGTTAAAGATCGGTCGCTGCGCGTGCCCAGTGACGCTTGTTAGCAAATAGTGCCGGGAGGACACCTTCCTTTGTCGATGTACGGGTTCACATGGGCTGTCTGGGGATTCGTGCGTGCCCACATTGCAGGAGACGACAGGAACGCGAGCTCAAAGCTCTGGCAGCTCCTTCTAATCACGTAGCGTCTTGTCCCCTGTCAGGGCTTTTAGCCCGTTCCCGTAACCATCACTCTCTGTCACGATAGAGTAAAATGGATTACTGGTTTCGTTCTCCTCGGAGGCACGGATACAGCGATCGAATTGCAAGGAGAGTAATGTACGCAGCGGTCTCATAAAACTACCTAATGATAGTTCTCATTTCTGTTACCGAACCCTCGAAGATGAAGTCTGTCAGGCGTAATAATATGACTGGATATTAACGTTTTTTCCCCACCCCCTCTTCCCCTACCTCCACCCCAAAATGCATCACTGATATTCAATGTACGTCCTGTATGAATTTATCGGTCGGTGAGGGTAAAATTCTGCGTTGGAATAAATGACGGGAGTAACATCAAGGGTATCACAATGCCCTCAGAATAACAAGTGCAGACGGAAGTGGATAACTATTAAAATATTTATACCAATGCTTTCTGTTTTTCTTGCTGCACTTCGACGCACTCGGATCAATTTCTTGGCTGTTTTCAAGCCTCCAGCAGTTTCAAGGAAGACAAACGCGCCTGTTGTTTGGAGCTGGTTTGCTTCGACTCTTGCGCTTGCGCAGTGATGATATCTTTCAAGGATCATACGAGGTGGCCCTTGCCAGAAAGTATTTGAGCATTTTCACTTCATTAGGTTTTCGAGTATGTCTAAGAAATTAAATTTTGTGCATGTAAATGTTTACACTTGGAGACGCTCCTCAGCCTTAGGCGGTTTTCGAAGGCTGCGCCTGTGTTTAGGATTCGGCCCTCAGGGACATTGTTAAGTTTCGAATTGGCGCAACATATGAGCACTTTGGGAGGGCATACCAAAACACGAGAAGTGAACGGGTATGAAATAACATATTGTTTGTACAGAGTTCGAGTTACACAATTATTAAATTTATATTGACGTACCGCTGTTTTTCTTTTCATGTGTATGTCTTTCGATATCGAAGTTTAAGGGGGTTCCAAGGGTTGCCAGAAATGAACGCGCGGAAAGAATGCCGTTGTTAGCATAACATTGATGAACATCACTGTTTTTCTAACGCAACCTATCTCAAATTAGGAGATGTGATCCCCGCGCTATTCTCAAAGATACGGCGAGAGGTTTTAGTGGCGCAACGTTTCTTTTTTTAAAGGGTAACTGCAAAGAAAAAGAAGTTTTTTTTTAAATAGCCTAATTGGGATAAGCATGTCAAAAAACAATTTTTCCGCGAGAAAAAGAATTTTTACAGCAATATTTATTGCGTGAGACTGATTTTAGTTTGCGGCAATTTCGTCCGTTTTAAATCGCGCGCCACGAAGTTGTGATTATGTGACGTCAATCGCAATAGGTTCTCATTGGCTAAGAGTTTGATTGACAGCTTAGATCTTGGTTGTTAAACCTTTGTTATATGTTGCAATTTCCTTTTGAGTGGCACATTTTTACGTTTAAAGAATAACCCGTGTAATGAGAGTCATCATTTTTTGAAAAAGGTTTACAGGACGGGCACTTCCGTTTCGATTCATACCAAAACAAACAAAAGCTGCGCCATTCTTTCATGGCCGCCGAAGTCTCTGCTCCCGCCCGTCTCGCCTGCCTCGACTAATCGTTTCGCCAAAGTGATTCAGTGTTTCGTGCTGACCAAAGTGCTTGAGTGAGACTTCTTGAAGTGATGTAGTGTGTGTTTAGCAGCTGTCGCAGGTATTAGTGATAGGAAGCGACGCGGGGTTTTGGCTTTCAGAGCGCGGTTCTTTCGTTTTCCTTTTTGTTTGCTTAGCGTGTTTTTTTCTTTTTGCTTGCTGGCGCGTGCAAATGCCGACTTTTCGGAGATGTCAGACGAGTGATCCCGACAGCGAGCCTTCCAGCAGCCATGTCGCCCCGAAAGGAATGCCATTTGGCTGGAGGCAATCGGGCGTTCGCGTAGCGACAAACGTGTCCAGTTACGTTCTCGTCATATGGCTCCAAAGGCCGTCGAGATTCGCACCGGGTGCACCTAACGTCCGTGACTAGACACACAAAATAAAAAAGCACTATGTTCACTACGTAAAAAATGGTCTCAGTCCATGCATGTGTGGGCAGGTACGAAATCTTGGCCAAATTTATTCACACCGCACTATGAGCGCAACACGTCGCTGTGCAAACGCAGTCCAACAACACGAAGCATAAAAACGTCAGATTTAGGACAACAATTAGGAGTTCATTGTTCAAATAAAACGACGTAATTTTGTTGAAAACGCCCGCAGCTTTTTACTCACGGTATGCGTCGGGAATCTTCCACATTTTAAAACGGAATGAAGGAAGAGTTACTTTTAAAAACGCTCGCTGCGTCCTCCCGCACCCGTTTGACTGGATCAGCTGACGACGACGGGACTGAACCCCACAACAACCAATCTGCGCTCTGTGGGTGTCTACTTCCAAGCACCGCACCACACACACCACGAACGTTTCAGTTCTTTGTCGCATCGCCGTGTTGCACCAAACAGAACGAGATCGCCGAAGTCAACGCAGCGCTGTCGTGAACGTTGGCTTGTGGTTGCGCACTCACGGACCCTGTGACTCCCTTCGCTCTCCAAGCACACACGACGATTACGAATGATACTTTCCGTCTTCCGGGAACATCACAGGGGCACTTCTCCGGTCTCGTCTTCGCTATGTGCTCGCAAACCGCGCAGCTTCTCGTTACAGCTCTATTCTCGTGTACCATCAAACCAAAACAATACCGGCGCCATGTTTAACGTGCGTTGTTGGTTGCCAGATCTGACCGGAAGTCAAGACGCTCAGCTCAGCAGCCAAGTCAACAAAAAAGAGCAAATCCAAGAGTGAGGGGCGGGGCGTAGTTCCTCCGCGGGGGTCGAAAGAGCGGGAATTTCAAACGTGGAGAGGTTCTGACTCCGACTAAATTACGTCCTTTGACGTAAATATTGCTAAAAAAATTATTTTTTTCGTGGAACATTTGTTTTGTGACATGCTTGTTCCAATTAGGCTGTTTAAAAAAACACTTTTTTTTCTTTGCAGTTAACCTTTAAATGCGTCGCATTTGAAGGGACCGTGAAATGACCTTTTTACTTTTGCCAAAAAACTTTTACATTAAACCTTCAATGTTCACTGAATGCCAAACAGGCATCCGTTTTCGTTTCGGTTTATTAACTTCTACACAAAACATTAATGAAATATCGACTTTTTCTTCCTCTCTAACTCACCACAAAACAAGCTGCAGCGTAATTTTGACGGTCGTGACGTCCGCCGGCATCGGAACCGGAAGTTTTCTCGGCAGTAGGAGAATGGGAGCGTTAGTGGCGGCGAGTTGGCGGTCTGCCGGTAGGTTTTACTGCGCTGATGGCGCTGATGCCACGGAGGGATTTAGGAACCTGCCCGCATTCGCGGAGAACACTGTGAATTTGGCTGTAATCACGCTCGGTGTCAAAATGTTTCGAGCATACACGAATGACTTTAGACCCGGGATCCCTCAAACCGATGAACCTGCACCAAGTGCTTCGGCGTGGTTCATCGAGCGGCAAGCGGTGAAACTGCAACTGTTTCTTTTTAACCACCCGACTGCAGAAACTGTAATTCGGGCACTTCGGTACACTGCAGCCTATCGGCATAGCGACCGAGCGATCAATCACAAACAATGTAAACACTACTCGAGCAGCCAGAAAATGAGTCTGCTCTGCGAAGAAAGCGCGACCAGGAGCAAACCCGTTCAGCAGACGACGCTCGTGGGTTGACTGCGCAGGCGCAGTCGGGTCTTTCTCTTGCTTCGTTTATCACACGATAAATGGCGCTTGGCTCTGAGCATTATCAAATTCAGCAATTTCCGTCACATCGCTAATTATTCAGCAAAAAGTGGATCAAATATTCTTTAACAAAAATTTTATGAAACATTCGCCGGCTATTTATTGTTTATGATCGCGGTGCTGGTGAGGTAGGTTCTGATCCAATAGGTGACGTGAATTTGGCTGACGTGCTGCGGTTCCGCGGATGCTCGTATCGCAGTGAAAAGGCAGAGAGCTTTCGATTGAAAGAAGGTGCAAAAGAGTCCGGTTTTCTTTTTAAAGTTTTATAGCGAGGAATTTTTTTCAGCTCTCTATTTTTTACTTTATTTACACTTTTTACGACGTGCGCGGGATGAAATTCGATTTCAAAATTGTTTCATGGTCCCTTTAAGGGACAGCTATTAGCGCTTTCGTGTCTGTGTGTGGGATGGAAATGAGGGGAATCCCGCTCAAAAGAAGACGTCCCACTAAATTTAGTGGACAGTGTTCACATGACGTCATCATCGTGATGGTTGTCACGTGACATTATGACGTCATGCGACTTGATCTAACGTTACCTCACGAAGTTACGTGATGTAACTTCATGGGACGGCGCGACGTCAGGTGACACCATATAACGTTGCCTTTTGTATATACCAAAGAGATAGGCAGTTCCTCGTACCCGGAACCTCACGACCAGGGCCCGTTTGCTCGAAGCTAACCGCGGCTAAAGTTAGCCGCAGTACCTAGGAGAGGGATTTAGAAATCACGTGACTGGCTCGGTAGGGATGCGGGGAAACATGGCGGTGTGCCCCGGTGAGTGACCGCGCCGCTCGCTTTGGAACTAATATGTCGTTGTAGCTGCAACATCGGGCGCGTTAGTCAGCAACGAATGGTGCAGGAGGCTTTCGCTTTGCCTTACCTCCCTTAAATCGCAAAGCACGAGCAATGACCTCGCCGCATTTTTAAGATAGTCTTTCGATTCTAGCCATTCCTAAGCCTAAATGAACGCGATTATTGTCGGCATGGCAACGTCTTTGGAAAGCGGATTGGGTATTAATAGCACACAAAAGCAGACAGCGTCCCAATAGACCTTTTTCTAAATTTCCCAAGTACCGAGGTGCATGCTACGAGTGTAGTTACACGCGTTGCACCTGCTGGCGTCTGCAGTAGCAATTGTTCTAAACCAAAAAGTCTAAAACAAAATTTGCCTTGCACGGGCGTTCGTCAAAGCCTTTTTATGAATCTTTACTTCGAATATTTTATAAGAGGAACGCCAGCGCGCGTGAACCCTAGAATTACACTTCCAGCGTTCTCCTCGATGCTTGGGTAATTTAGAAAGGTCTATTGGGACGCTGTCTGCTTTTGTGTGCTATCAATAGCCGGCCGATTGGGGCAGGCAATCCACTTTCCAAAGACGTTGCCATGCCGACAATTATTGCGTTCATTTAGGCTTAGGAATGGCCAGAGTCGATAGACTATCTAAAAATGCGGTGAGGTCATTGCTCATGCTTTGCGATTTAAGTGAACTAGGGCAACGCGAAAGCCTCCTGCACCATTTGTTGCTGACTAACAGACCCGATATTGCAGCTACAACGACATATTAGGTCCAAAGCGAGCGGCGCGCTCACTCACCGGGGCACCGCCATGTTTCCCCGCATCCCTACCGAGCCAGTCACGTGACTTCAAAATCCCTCTCCTAGGTACTGCGGCTAACTTTAGCCGCGGTTAGCGCTTCGAGCAAACGGGCCCAGGATTCGCCTGTTCCTAACATCACGGTGTGACCTCGGCTACTTATCAGCGGTTGCGAACGGCAAGTTTGATTGTGTGTGTAAGAGCCCGGTGGAAGCTTCTATCCATCTCCTGCTCAACGGAAATGCCTTCGAAGCCAGCAGTCTTACATTTATTTATTTATTTATTTATTTAGGAGTACTGCAAGTCTCACCAAGAGATACTCCCCGATGAAAAAAAAAAAAAAAAGAAACGTCGCAATACGTAAGTACACATAGCGACACTGTTAGCGCGAGCACGACATCGGCGCGTTTTCGCATTTTACTTTAAAATAGTATTAGCGAGCTCAAAATTTTATCGCTTACATTATAGAACTTAATGAGTTTTTTCCGTAGCAATAATAGCTTGTATGACATCCCTTGGTTTCAAAGAGAAAAAGTGGAAAAACCGGCGATCGCTTGTTCGCGCTAACAGTGTCGCGCTCTGTACATTAGCAGATACATCGAGTATACAATCGAAATAAAAAAAAAAATGACACTGAACAAATCATAGGAGACGCACAGCGAACATTTTAACACATTCCTGGACGACTGCCTCCCCAGGAAGCTCGTTTCACTCCTCCGCAGTCCGTGGAAAAATTTAAAACTTCAAAACAACTATTACGAGCCCTAAATGAAACTATGGAGTAACTGTGCCTGTGTCTAGTGCAGCCCCGTGAAAAAAAAAATAGTAATTTAGCTTATTTTTAGTTTTTCCAGAAATTATTTGTAATAAAAATTTTAATTTTAATTCCCGATTTCTTTTTATCAGTGATTGATGGTCAGCTTTCTGTACAGGACTATGTACTGATGTCCTCCCATACGTGTTAAAAGTAAGCCTTAAAGCTTAATTTTTAATTCTATCTAATTTCGCTATGTTTAGTTTTGTGAATGGATCTCGAATAACGTTAGCATATCCCAATATAAACTAAATATAGTTTTATAGGCCAATAACCTAGTGTCCGAGTTGGAACCCTCCTCTTGATGTAAGTAGAACAGATCCTACTAAGTAAGAACATGATATTGAACTCTTGGCCGTCCATGGAAGGTATGCGACCAATTCCATCAATGAAAAGTAAATTATGATAAGACGCTCGTGATCGCTTCTATGTGCGGTTTTCGGGCCTGGTGTTTGCTTTGTTCGCTTTCGAAGGAACGAACTCAGACATATCAGCCTACGATTTTGTACATGCAGCGATCATTCGCACATCCTTTTTCTAGGTAGGATGGAACACAATTAAGTAGTTTCCAGTGCGATTGGGACGACGAAATCACCTGTGGTTTCTTTGTGGTGAATGAATTTACTCAAAACATGGTTTACAACTTAGACGAAGTTACACAAGCCACGACCGCTCGATCCTAGTTCCCGCTTCGCTGGACAGCCTGCCGCCAAGTGGCTCTCTTTGCCGGCAGAAACGAAAGTGCTCAAGGTGGTCGCAGTGGCTGGTTGGGATATGTGATCCTTGTGGCGCTGAATAGCGGTCACAGTGTCATAGTGGCTGCGGGTAAACGAGCGGGAGCGGCGCAAGACCCGAGCAACGCAAACGCATTGCTAATGACCGTCACACCTCTAGCGACGAGCTGAGAAAAGGTAGCTGGATCGCTGTTTCTATGCACGAAGCGGTAGGTCGTAGCAAAGCGGTAGTGATCAAGCATCCCTGCACAAGCTTATAACGTCGGTCATACATTGTGCTTGCATCGTTTGCGAAGCTCGTCAAATGCGTTTGTTCTATTCTGGCAGCGTTTCTTCTGAGAATTATACTTCACCATGCATTCCAAAACTAACATTCGTGTCGAAATGAAACGATCTATGGCGGCATCGAATGCCAGCATGGTCTGGACAATGATATCGTGCCCGGCCCATTCATCCCGGGATAATGGAATGATATTAACGAGCTGGATTTTCGCGTCTGGCCGTGGATTCGCGACGTCCGAGTGGCCCCCTCGAGTATTTCAACGTCGCCTACTCCAGGCATATCTTGGAATTGTACTTGCTCATTCGTTCGGATCGCGTCTTTTCTTCGCTTAACGCGGCCAAAGAGTGTCTTGAGAGCGGTGTGTCATAACGAGCTCATTATTTGCGTCTCATCGCGTTTAGCAGAGTAGACATCGCTGTTTCCTTTTTATTGGCACGTTTATAATCCGAGCCCAGAACGAACAAAAGACGAATGCGGACGAGCGAACGCTTCCAAGGACCGTAAAATGCTTTACGAGCCCGGGCGTCGTTAAAGAAATTCTTCCGTCGTTTGCCTTCTCCGTGGCCCCCGGGAAGGCGGGACAGCGTGTCGAAAAAACGAATTTGGCTCCCATAACCCTTTAGCAAGCCTGTGTCTCTGCTTCCTGGCCACATAAGGCTTATTTCGGAGCGCTGACAGAAAAAATTGCGTGGCCTTTCAGATTATATAAGAAGTGTAAGGATGCATGGGTAACTGGTTTTGCCCTGAACTCTGGCGGGGCGCGGTTTGGCCGTTCCTGGGAGAGTTTGGCCGTTCCTGGGAGGAGTTGTAACATCTCCATCTCCCCTGCCAGAAGCTGGGAGCTAGATGTCCACCACCAGCCGTCGACGTTGTCATCATTTTTTCTTTGAAGTTGTATTATTGCAGACACAGGTTGGAACATCACGGTAAACTTGAGCTTTACAAAGGGAAGAGAAATAAGCAACAAGAACTGGACTTTTGTTTAAGGAAGGAAGCGGCCAAGAGTAGAAGCTGCAGTTCTTGCGAACACAAACGTTTCCCAAATCAAAATCAAATCAAACTGGAAATAGCGTCATTTGCATCTGCATATGCACATGCCTGAGCCACGGACAAAAAAGCCAATCTTTGTTGGCTTGACGAGGTCCAGGCCCCGAGTGCTTAAAATATAATTGTCGAAGATGCAAAAAAAAAAAAAAATAGCGTATATGCAGAAAATATAGGAGCTTAACGGTTTATATGAAAGAATACATATAATACAAAAAGTGGATGCAGTGATTTTCGATTTAAACTATAAATATCTATGCTATCTGTTCAATGTTTATTTAGTAATCTGGGTAAGTTATATAAAAGTTGCAAATTTTAATTTCTACAATAATGAGACCTCCCATTGCTCTGAGCAGCGGGTGTGGATGGTGTTTATTTTTCTGGTTAAATTTGACGTATTCTTCAAAAATTTGATAAATTGGGGGACGAAAAACGAAATAACCCAGTAAGCTATATCAATCGATATATGTTGATAATTTTGTGTGGAATACATAATAAACGTTTCCGATAGAGAGCAAAGCTTTCTTTTGAAGTATTAGTATTCCATTAGGATAGCATTGTTTCGTCTTGCCAAGGACAAGACGACAATAATTTTGTTTAGATTTAAATACTCCATGATTATTTGTAATTTAATATTTTCTGGGTGAATGGCACGACATCCGCAAGAACACTGACAATTTTTTTATAACTTACTGATAACATGATTCGTACAATGATCCTAAGCCCCATTTTGTGTAAATATAACGCATAATGTTTTATGGTTTTCCATCCGTTCAGTCATAGAATTAAACTGGAGAGTCTTGTTTCGGGTTCCTGTTTATTGATCGATCGAAATAAAATTGCGTTGGTTTTGTTTAATTAATCTCACGTCCACTCGACCTTGACCACGTTGCAATATTGAAAGCATACCTTTCCTTTAATTATTAAATTTTTCGGATCCGCGTCAAACGAACAGACTAGTCGTCTGCATCTATTACGAAATGATTGAGTTCGCCAATATTGATCGTATAATATATATAAGTATTAAAGAGTAAGGGTACGCTACCTTGGGCGACATCATCTGGAGAAAAAGACGGACAAGGAGCTTTTTGCGTTCGGTTTTCTTTTTGTTTTCCCAACTTCTGTACACCATCAGTCTCGTGGACCACGTGCAATAATATATCGTGATAGATTTTTAGAAATGGTACCTTTTAAAACTTAACTTTTAATTTATATATAAACGTACCTTAAGAAAGGGAGTGACCACTACGTAGATAGCGTCTTCACTGCATGTTTTGTACATATGGCTTGGACTGGCGTCACATCAGCGTCTATAGACCATGTAAAAAAAACAAAGCGTCATCTAGTGTACTCATGATCAATTATCGAATTTCCACCATATTGGGGGAAATTCAGGAAAATCTAAAGATGCGGGTAGAGGAAACTCCGGCACATTGATACATTAGACCCATATTGTGGTAAAAAATAAAAAAAATACTAAAAACTATCTTCAAACTTCGGACTAAAAACACGCTTTCCGTGTAAGGCCTGTCAAATTATGAGGCGCTGGAAAAACCAACCTTCTGCGTTAACCAGTGTTGCCAGGTCTACTGATTTATCAGTAGATCTACTGATTTCGTTCCGGGTCTACTGATTCACTGAAATAAAAGAAAATCTACTGACTTTTTTTTAGTAAACATATTAAAATTTATTATTTGGCCCCTTCAGTTCCCAGGGTCGCCCATCAAAGGAAACTCATATTCTCCTAGAATTAAAAACGAAGCACTGGCTAGATGGCCCAGAAGCCCGTCGACGGTGACATCCGGGCCAGAGCCATATATGGGATGATTTCGCCGCCCTCTCCCGAGTGAGCCAATCAGCCCGCGGCGCAGAGCGAGAGGCGTAAGCGCATACGCCTGAACTCTCGGCTGCTCCGAGCTGAGGGGAGAGGGCCGCCATTTTCATTCATTTGCCCGGCGGAATGCATGGGATCGACATCCAAATTTCAGTTCTTTACTTTTATTTGGCAGGCTCTGGCAAGAAAATGATATAATGTTATTCCTCGGTGGCTTGAAAAGCTAACGAATTAAGTTTCTTCACGTTTGAACGCAAACTTTGGATCAGGCAAAAAAGAAATAAGCCGGCAGCAGACGACGCGAAGCCTCGACAGTGCTCCGCGCCAACAGCGTTGCGTCAAAAACCTTCCACAGCCCAGTAAGGAAAGATGGCAGCTTGCAGAGGACTTCCATTGGACATAGTACGCGCGCACTTGCCGGAACGTCTTGTTTTGGTTTCGTTTCAATAATAGCGACAGGTGGATGTCGCACTGTCGCACTCATCTGTTGATCCCAAAAGTGGCTCAGTCTCGATTTCAAAGAATAATCCTCGAAATCGCAACACTAGTGAATGCTAATAAAACAAAACAAAAAAGAACAAAAAACAATTTACCGTGCCATTTTATTTTGTCCTTTCATAAAACAGGTAAACTTTACTTAAAAACTGGTCTTGTTTTTTTTCATTTTTATTTGTGTATATTACCATGGTATTTGTTACTCTATACTATTTGTTTGAAGTGTGGTTTAATGTAAATAGCAAAACATGGCAAAACACCGATTTCGTAGAATCTACTGATTTTTTTGCAAATCTACTGACTTTTTGGGGATCAATCTGCTGACTTTTTTTTCTCCGTCTGGCAACACTGGTTAAGTCCTTATTTCGAACTCTTTTTTTCTTCGCGTTCCGCCCATTGAAAAGCATGCGGGAAGGGCCTCAGCACGCACCTTGTATCGCTGCGCCGCAGTGTTATTCCGCAGCCTAAAGGTCGTCGGCTTTCATCGCTGTCACCAAGGCAACGAACGTCGATTTTCCGAACGCCGTCTGGTAGCCAAAATTTAATAGTTTTGTAATGAGCAGCCGGCAGACTGTCGCCGCGAAGCGGCGTGAACGCAAATGGGGGGATTGTTGTAAAGGCATACACACACCCCAATAGACATATTGCTATATTACCCCAGCATCAAGGAGAATGCAGAGATTGGTATTCCACGCGCCGCACGTGCTGGCCTCAGCAGTAGTAACTTTTCTAAAGCAAATACCTAAAACAAATGGCATCTTGCACCCGCGTTCGTCAACGCTTTATTTTGGTTATTCACTTTGAATATTTTATACGGAGAAGGCGTGCGCGTGTGGCGCGTGGAACATTAATCCCTGCATTCTCCTTGATGCTTGGGTAATATAGCAAATGGTCTATTTGTTCTAGGAGCTGTAGTCTTTGCGCACGCGCGACAATGCCGCTGGGGGTTTGCACGAGCAGAGCACGAGGCGGCACGAGCTGTCTCGTGAACTGGCGCCTGCCTCATATATGAACTACAGTTATGGCGGCGTCACGCATGGGTGGAACTAGGTGGAACACTTGTGAGATCGGTCTATTGTTTTAAAGCATAGGCCCCACGGTGGCCATCTTGAACATCCTGTTCTTTCAAACCCTAGATGGCGACACCGATCCGTGTGACCGAAAAACTGTGGTATTACCAACGGTGGGTATGACCACTGGGTATGACTCGTGGCCATGATGCAAGAAGCACATTTAGGTGACGCCACTCGCCGCTCCCTCCGGGGAAGAGACGCGGAGAGATTCTGTTTGGATCTAGACTTGAACCAGGACTGGTTCGGTCGTTTCACTCCGACGTAGAGGGCGCTCCGACCGAGAGGCGCACGGTGAAATAGAAGAGGTACAAAAGAGGACGACGTTCGCGAACGGTGAACCTCGAATAGCGCGGTGATGACACGAAATAGTGAGCAGACTTCTGAGGAAGACACTCTTCATCCTAATGTAATGGGGAGGAAGTGGCTGATATAATAGCGAAGAAACGCATAGATTGGATGGATGGATGGATGATGGATGGATGGATGAATCCGGCTGAGCCCTTGGGATCGGGCGGTAGTTTACGCCACCTAGCCATTTGTTTTACCATCTCCACAAGCAGGGCACACTGTATCCATTTCCTGGTACTTCGCTCTGTATGTTCTGGTTCGCAAAACACCTGTCCTTGCCTCAAACAAGAATGAGCTTCCCTTAGAATTGTCATAAATGCTTTCTTTGGCAATACCTGTTTTGTTTAATCTATAGCTTTCCAAAGCCGTCTTTGTCTGCATTCCCTCTAGCCACCGATCTCTTTCTGTGACCTTAACTATCTTCTTAACTGAGACCTGCTGTTCCGTAACCCCACTATAGCCTAAAAACTTTCCTCTTAATTTCCTAGCGCGCTGTCTCCACTTTGTGTCTATACTCCTCATGTATAAATAGCTGAAAACCTTTCTATACCCATTGCTCCCCATCCATTTGCCTCAAGCGATCCTCAAATTCTATCTTGCTCACAGCTTCCCTGCCCTCAAATGACGCCCATCCCATGTCTCCTTGTACTCCCTGGTTCGGCGTTTTGCAATGTGCCCCCAAAGCCAGCCTACCTACTCCGCACTGTTTTATTTCTAGTCTTGCATGCACTTCGGATTTCATGCATAGCACTGCGTTTCCAAAAGTCAAGCCAGGCACCATGACCCCTTTCCAAATCTCTCTCACCACCTCATACCTGTTATAATTCCAAAGTGCTCTATTTTTCATTACAGCTTGGCCCCAGATTGGTCCCAGATTCGGGCGCCATCTATCCGCGTTCAAGAGAAGCGCCATGCGCGTCGTATCGAATCTGGACGCACCGTCGGATCGAGTGGGATCACCTAAATGTGTTTCTTGCATCGTGCTCAAGGCACTGATGTTCCTCCTCTGCTCTTAATGTGCTCCTTTCTGCTGCTTCCCAGTTCAAGTTGTACGTTCACGCGTCACACGGTTGCAGTGCTGCCTAGTTTGCTTAGCTACTAACAAAGTTGACTGCTAAACCAGATCAGTCCTACCAGCTCATCTATCGGAGGATGCCAAGCTGGGTAGCTTTTATTCCCTGGTATGGGCTTCTGATCTGCGGTGGAGTGCTCGCCACACGGCTTCTTGAAAAACATCACCAAGTGAGAAACGATCGCGCGGCTTGCATTGTCCATATTTTATGAATAAAAAAAATTGATCGGCATAAACGTCATTACGAGTAGACTACTTCCACAAATCCCTGCACGCAACACTGCGCGCGTAGCATTATGGAACACATTTGGTCATGGAACAGAGTGGCATGGTTTCGATTTTGATTGCTCCATTGACGAAGTAGTGCAGCTCAGCACTGCATGAAAACAAAGTGGTCGCTCGCTTTCATTGCTACCATTCATTTTTGTGAGAGCTCCCGTTGAATCACGGGCCTCCAGCGGCCGTCATGACCTGCCTAGAATTAGCGGGGGGTAGGATTACGGGCGACCGCGTCCCATACCTTTGTGGTGGCCTGGCTCCCACTTCAGACTGCAGCATGACCCACCCAACTCACGGATCATTAAAGAAGCTTAAGACATGGGAAAGACGATGGAACAGGATGACCGGCCCAGTGTACTTCTTCCAGGTGCTATGGTAGCCCTGTGTTTACCTCAGCATAAACTCTGGCACGTCGGGAGTCCCGAACAATGTGCCTCAGCGTTCTATCTATATTGGTAGGCAACACCTGCGGTATTATAAATTTAAGGAAAATCACATGTTGGAAAATGCAAGCACTGTATTTCGTCGTGACAGGATGTTGTGAAGTAAGGTTGGCAAATCGAACCCGAAGCTTAGTGGCCAATCGGTTCTCAAGCTGCGTTGTGCCGCACTACACCGCTAGGATCGCTGCGATTTTGCAAGAAGTATATGTTATGCGAGTTATGGGTTTGTAGAAGAAAATGACGTTGGCGTGGCACAGAGCTCACGAGGGTGAGTGAGTGAAAAGACGTTTATTGACACTGGAGAATAAAGGAGTCAACTTATTGGCAAGTTTAGAGATAGTTGGTTAGGCGGGATATTGGCGATTTGCATAACCCCGGTACAACTGTGGTCCACGAGGGTGATCACTTCGTATCTGGGCGTATTCGGATGAAGGTTTGTTTTTTCTGTGCCCAGTCTGGCTTGTCTTTCTTGGGGATGAGCAGTATGCATTGATTCCCACAGACGCCAGCGCGACGTAAACCGTAGCGAACTCAGCGGACCGTGGAAAAGCACTGGTGAAGAATGTCTGAGAGGAGCTTCTGGCGCATTCTAAACTTGTATCTGACTATACAGCTTTGTTTTCTTTTTGATGCAGTAGCGGAATGTAGTAAACACTTGCTTTGTCTTGCAACGTCCAAACATTCCCAACTTTTCTATCCCGTTTATGTACTTCCCAACCGAAGTCAGAAGTGCACCCCGATCAGTTATCCGAGGTGTATTTTGTTGTTTGTTTCGTTGGGTTTGATGTGCTTGTCATTGAAAACTCGAAATCCGCCAAGTATCGTTTTAACGAGTAATACAATGTTACGAAATTTCTTTCAAGGCGATTGATTTGTGCACATTTTATATATACCTGGTAGACTCTCGTTCAGTTAGTTTCGACAGTGTGGTGAGTAGACTACTGCATTCCAAAACTTGACAAATGTAGCACGCGCTAAAGTAGATAGCGTATACATCTGCATGCGCGCAAATAAAGCCCCTTGATGAGTTTGCTTTTGTCTCACAAATAGTGCCAAATGCGCCAAAGCACCAGGCCTCATGCTTTAGCGATTTGGAAGCAAATGGCGACGCAGCACTTAAATGAGCGGCCCTTGCAAGCGAATGGCGGCGGAGCAATCGGTCGTGACACGAGTCTTGCGCGATCCCACAACAGTGGTTGCCGATGCTTGTAAGAAACGCCAAGCGTCATTTTTATTATGAGGCTTTACTCGGAAACGCTCTGAAAAATGTCGCCTACTTCGTGCATGCCCGGGCGTTGAGCGTGTGACGCTTCCTTTAACGCGTCCCGCTTCTTCTTTTTGTGTGCATGTTTTTCTCTTTTCTTTTATCTTTATTCTCAGAAGACCAACTTTCGATTGTTAATCACGTAGCGTGGATTAATTAAGGCCGCTGTTGGCGAGACAGAGAGAGAGAGAGGAGTGGTTTCAAGTGGCCCCGCAACGCCGCCGTCGCCGTCATAACTCCTGTTGGATAAAGAGAGAGAGAAAACTTTACAGATATGTGTACCTGCTGATCGCACAAGTTGCACGGTGAGGTTCTTTGGCTTTATTCATGTCGGCACCTTTTCATCCAGTGATCAGTGCGACCGTCGCACGCACCCCGCCTGAAGAATGCACAGTGATTCCATGAGCAGATTCGGATGCACGTTCGAAAAACTCTTTTTCGTTTCCCAAAGCAATATACGAAGAGACACTTAAGGAGACGGGGAGATGAGAGCGTACGATGATGTCAGAGCGCAGAGTTTTTAGCAAATACTTTACTATACTCGGCGACAACTTTTCTTGGTAATGCAGTGGAGGGTACAGGCTCGCCTTTCCTCTCCCATTTTGAGCGCTGAATAATGGGTGCGCAAAGGCTTTGCAGGGTGTCCCAACAAACCCTTTTACAGGGTTTTTTTTCACCGCAAAAATAAACTACGCATCGCCGAACGTTCAATCTCTGCCCAAATGTGCTAGTGGTTCGAACCAGATCCCAAAGTTTCAGAACCGTTTTGCAATTAAAAGTTATGTGATAATTTTTTTTTAATTTTTAATGGGGAAATGGCGGTTGACGGATCTTTCGAATACATGGAGTTGAATGGCGCAGGTTATCGAAAACGAGCAAAAATAAGCTCCCTTTTCCCATAAAAAAAAATCGCATATAAAATTTGAATGAGATAACTGTTAGTTCTGAAGCTTTGTCATCTGGTTCGGGCCTCTAGCACTACATTTTGGGCGGAGATTGAGCGTTCGGCGATGCGTAGTTTATTTCTGAGTCGAATAAAACAATCAAATTGTTTGGGGGACACATTGTACATAGTTTCAGCTTAAAAGGAAGATGAAGAGGTTTTTGAATTTGAACAAACAGAACAAACAGTAAACGTTGTAATGTAGATACCTTAAAATTTATGTGTCTTAAGTTTTCTTTCGATCTTATTAGTAGGAGTGTCGTAGAATAGCCAATTAAAATTTCGACGTAGACCCTCCTGTTGCGGCGCACCGAGGGTACGAAAGCGCGAGGGCGGAGAGAAAAACTAGCGAAAGTGACGTCATCAGCGGAGTCGGATGACCCTTGCTCGCCACTGAGCTGGCTCGGGGATGCCGTCGATGACGTCACGACGCTCTGGACCGATAACATGCGGCAGAGAGCATCGCCGCAGGCCCGGTGGCAATCCATGCACGTATTTTTCAAAATAAACGCGGCTTACGTTTACTTCTGCCCAAGATAAGCGCGATAACTGAATTCACGGGACCAAAAGCTAGAGAAGTCCGTCTCCTAACTCGGATTCTTTGAAAAGTGCTCCAGCTTCCCTTTAAAGGGGCACTAAACCACTTTGTGCGATAGTATATTTCTGATCACAACTCAATCTATGGGCTCGGGGGTGCCGTCGCATCCCCGAGGATCTAAAAAAACAAAGAAAAAAACATTGCATTCATGCGAGTCCGAATTTGCTATTAAAATCGGTTTCAAAAGATCGATGACCTCGCAACTACCGCAGACACCAGAGGGCGCCGTCGAGGAAAGGCAGGGCTCTGCCCTTCCTCGTCCAGTGACTCCATCTTGTGTCGATCATTTTATACCGATTTTAATAAAAAAACCGCCAACGCATGAATGTAATTTTTGGTTTTTTAGGATGTTTAGATCCCATAGATTAAGTTACGAGCGTTATAAACATAAATAGACTATCGCAGACTGTGGTTTAGTGTCCTTTTAAGTCCAGACGCACCCAACGCTACAAGGCAATGGGACCAATCAAGCAGCGTCAATAGCGGAAGTCACTGGGCCTTCCCTATTCGTCTCGAGATCGAACCGTGTCGCCAACGTGCGGCCGCAATTGGAAACATGCGAAAGCGGGGAAGGCGCCGTGCGTCGTCTGCTACGGGCACACGTTCAGAAGCATGGATCTCGACGACGCAAGCCCGTTTCCGGCTGAGCTTGACACTCCTTATTAAATGTTTGATGTTTTTGTTGTCGCTTCTTCTTACTAAAGGTTGTTTTGGATCGTTTCCCATGCGTGCGAATTCAGCAAAGTGATTATGATTAAGTCGGAAGCTTCCATATTCTTACTGTGTTGGTTTGTATGCAACCGCTGGTCCCACGTATTTTTGTTCTCTCGCACAAACCATAGCTTTCATAAAACATTGAATGCTGATTGGAGCTGTGGTTTTTATTAGAAAATTAACCCGACTGATCGCTACCATTTAATAGACTAATCAATCGATAAATCCGTTAGTTGATTTTTCGCCGGTTATATTGCATGAAAGACGTTAAAAGTACACATTTTTTTAACTATTTTTACTATGGCATAAATGGCATATTGCATTCCCATTTTAAACTTCACGTTGTGACGCCTACAGAAATATGAACACGGGAAGCCTTTTAAAGTGAAGTAATTTTTAAGTTATTATTTAAACAGTATAATCCCACTCGGTGACAATCGCAAGCACAATGAAGTGGTTTACCGTGCAAGCCTCTGTCATAAAAGAAATAAAGACGTCAGAAATATTAAAGCGGGCATTTTTTGCTTTTTGCTGACTTTCTCCAGCACAAGATATTGATTATGCGGCAAAGAAAAAGTCGCAATTAAAGCATTATTCGAATAACCTGAAGGCTAATCGATGAACTGCCCAGTCCCGATATGCATTAGGTGAGGGCGGAGGGTGACCGGAAAGTCTCGTGAGAGTCGCTAGCCCTCATCAGTAAAAGAGTGTAGCTCCGGCCGATGCTGTCTGTGTCGTTGTGCGGGTCGTTTGTTGGAGATGCAGAGTCTACTGTGCTTGAATAGAGTAATATTTAGCCAGAAATTTATAATATTAGCCTCTAGACATCCGCAGTCCTCACCAAGAAGATTGAAGCGGGGAACCCACACTACCAAGAAGAGCATTTAATAACACGAACGCTGCTGCGTTGCTCGGTTACACTCGTTTATTAGAAACGCGGAAGATATATTAGAATAGTTTGTTTCACTTGTTTTAGTTGTCCTGCCAACGTGCAGTTTGCGGATCGTAACTAGAAGAGGCACTCTCTGCTTATCGCAACGTAGTAGAATTGTTCAGATTCCGAAAAACGTACCCACACTATGGCACAGTAAATGAAACATTGGCTGCTGAGGAACTCAATAACACTGTAATTTCCAATACAGCACTAAGTTCTCTTCATGCTAAATATTTATATTACTGCAAAGGCTAAAAGTATAAATCAAATGCATTGAACCTGCGATTTCACAGCCCACAGTACCAGTATCATTTTATCTGAGTTGGAATTCATTGTTTCGTTGATTTCCCACGCTGGTGAACCGGTACATTTATTTTAAAATAAACAAATATTTAACATAAATAGTGCAGTTCACCCGGAAACAGGCATCCGTCGTGGTGGTTCATGCTTCCCAACGTCTGCCTAGAGCAGATGGCGCATCCACACGAGTGGTAATTTAAATTTAGGCCGTACGCTGGTAACTCGATTGGATCTTCACTGAGGCATCGAATGGTACCGCACTATTTTCCGCTAGAATTGTTTTTCCACCGATACTACGCGACAAAATAAACGCAAGAATCTACGCCGTCTCGCGCTCGAACGTTGAGCGCCTATGGGGCGGCCGTGCTTCTATCAAATGCTTAGATGGGCCAGTTGGTACATCATCGGAAATAAGCGCCGAAGGAACACGGACCAAGAGTAGAATAACAACGAGCACCCTGTGTCGTTGTTATTCTATCTTGGTCCGTTTTCCCTCGGCGCTTATTTCCCATGGTGCTTCTATCCCCGCTTTGATTATGATGATAGCGCGACAGTAGCGCCACCTCTAGGTCGATCTCGAGGCTAATACGTGATTGGTTCAGCGATGATAGAACGCATAAAAAAGCATGACGCCCGCCATGATAGTGCGATTTTGACGCTGCCTGATTGGTCCTATCAGCTCGTATGCTGTCGGCTACGTCTGAACTTAAAGAGACACTGACAGCCCAAAAATTGTTTTATATGTGTTTTGCCAGGCGACCTAAATAGAGGGATACTTCAACGAAATTTGAAATATACCCGTCGTGTTCAGAAATAGGCTGAATATGATCCACAATATCCGTAAATGACAATCGCACGTTTGTATTTTGAGCCTAACGGCTGTATTTTTTCGTGATAAACGGCCCACTCTGGTAAGCGCTCGGACAGCTGTGAGCGGAGAGCACGTGACATCCGACGCAGTCGTGACGTAGATTGTCTCGGTACGAGCAAAGGTGTGGCATGGCTGACGTCGACAGGATGCCCAAGCCGTTCCAGCCACACTAAGCGGCCGAAGCTACGCCAGCGATCGGGCCACCGCAACTAACCCCAAAGCTGCTTTTGTACGAATTCGGAGTGACGGGTTAATCTTCTATAATCTTGTAGAGGGACCTTGTAAAAGTCTTTCTTGGGGTATAGCATAATACAAGTCCTTGATGTCGATGGAGAAGGCCTGTAAGTCATTGTTGTTGTGTTCATTTAAGAACCTAATGACTTCATCTGAGTTGTTTAACAAGAAAGGGTCGTCAACTGTCAGCCAGTTTAGCTTCTCTTGTAAAAATAGGGCAACAGTCTTCTGCCAGGTCGCAGAAAAACTCCTTCAGAAAATCAAAAATCCCAATTTAATCCAATGTAAAAAGAGGCACAGAAACCAAAGGCCAGCGGTTGTGCCGTATATTCACCATTTTTCTCATGGTCTTAAAAAGATAGGCAACCGCGTAAACGTTAACGTAGTATTTTCTGCTCCATGTAAGCTCTCTAGTTTATGTAAAAAAGTCAATTCTTCCTACGATAGGACCTTAGGTTGTACCAAAAAGCACCACTCCCGTTTTGTTCCATGCTCTGAGGGGTGGTTTATGCCATTCCCCTCTCATGCGGAAAACAGTATATCGGGCAGACCGGGAGGTGTCTCAATGACCGGTTACGAGAGCATCATTATAACATAAACCGAGTAATATCAGGGAATCTAGGTATCCATTGCCGAGATTGCGGGTGTTCAGCGGACCTGAGTAATTGCACTGTCATAGCCAGAAGTGGTAATCAGCTGACACGGGAGATCATCGAAGCTGAAAAAATAGCCAGATTGGATAAACAATTTGTTAGTGTATCATCCGTAGCTTTGTCAAAAAAAGAATTGGATTATCTAGAGATATCATCAAAGCACCAATAGTGATGAGAAATTTTTCGCTTTATTTTTATTTTTATTTTTAAAAATTTTAAATTAATTTTTAATTCAATTTTTTAATATTTTTTAGTTGTCTTTGCATGATTTATCTAATTATTAATTTTTAATGTGTATTGGCTATTTGGTCTCTGGTGTGTAAAAATTTAAATTGTTCTCATTAACGGCAAAGGTGAAGAAGTTGAAGATTTGAGGAAGAAGAAATATAGAACTGAGTTGAAAGTCAGCGCTGCGAGTCTGTTTGCTTCTGGTGTGCATGTGAGTGTGACTGTTCATCCGCGCTGTTCCATCCAAGCATGAGTTACCAACTTGCCCAAGCATCCACATTATCAAGCCTCATCATTCGCTGAGCTGATTTTGTAGATCGCAATGATTGGCTCTTTGAGTGTTTTGCGGGTAAATGGAAGCGCAGGCATTTCTTAGAGTGCTACATGTACTTCCTGGCCGTGTTCCAAAATTTACTCGATCTTACTCCAGGGTAACGGTTTTGTACTTTGGCGTTCTAAAACCTACCCGCGTCCAGCGTTTTTCAATCTGTGTTGTCACGTGACACGACCCGCCGGAGTAACTCGGATCCATTGGGGTGAGATTTGAAACACAGCCCCTGTGACCTGTGCAGCACTTTTTTTTTTAATCAACATATTTGCAGCTTTTGGGAAGCCGCAAAAAAATGGGTTTCATATTTTTTTTTAACATTAAATATGTGCTTTAGATAACCCACGACTTCGAATATATTTGGGAGGCTTGTTTGAACGGCACGTGACCATGGAAAAGAGAGTGAGCGCGCCTCAAACCGGCTAATTCTCAACCGGCGGTTTTCGGGCGGAAAGACAACGAATTTCGAGCAGCAAATTGTGTTCTGAGTAGTAGAGCTCTCACAAGTCATGTTCAAATAAAAACCTTTGCGAGCATAAATACCCTGTCAGTGTCCATTTAAGGTGAAGCCGCCAGTATAGCTGCCTGTGTCTCCCTTTCCCTCCAGACAGGGCGAACAAGAACGTCGCGTGCTCCTTTTCGCGTGGGGACTGAAATTCGACACGCCGAACGCAACCCTGCGCGAGGAGCGACGACGCTTTTCTTCACTCTGATTGGAGGGAGACCGTGGGGAGAGACAAAGGCCGCTTTGCGTCTACCCTCTATCCTTCCAATCAGAGCTCGCTGCTCTGATATCACCGCACGCTTTCATTGGTTTCTCTCCCTCAGTTTCTGTCAGTTACCAACTTCGGCCACCTAAGTTGGTCCTTATATCCTCGTGATTAGAACGTGTGTGGGTGAAACGATTAATTTTATTGCTATCAATGTAAGTTTGATCATCCGGAGACTGCTTTTAACGGAGGACGCATGTCTGAGCGTTTGTGCGGAAATGTGCAGCCGGGGTTGTGCAGTGAGTGATTCGGACTGTACGGCGCAGTACGTGTTCTTATTTTAGATCTACGACTCCCACTTTGCCGGGACCAATGTCTCTCGGGCGAAACTATCGGTACGGGAACCCTCAATATGGCGGAAACTTAATAAGTGAGCATAAAAAAAAATACTAAACGGTGTTTTTTTTTTTTTGCGTATGGTTTATAGTTTTTGAAACGAAGTAATAAACACCAGTGAATACGTGCTTGCCTTTTGCAAACAATTGTGGCGCGTCGTATTAACATCAAATGCAAAACAAAAGCCCAAAGTTGTTGTTCAAATAACATTTCTTCCATCAAACATAAATGGCTGCCTTGACGATGGGTGGTTCAGTTGTAAGGCACTACATTTTTGTTTTGTTTTATACCCCAGTCTGAAAACGTATGGCATTATGTACCAAACTAACCAATGACGCAAAGCTGCCGAAAGCTCGGGCGGACAAGCTGTCTACTCCGTGCGCGTTTCCTAGGCCTCAAACGCTAGTATCTACGAGTGGAAGCGGCCACCGACGCGCACACTAAAGTCGTAACATTTTCAAATGGGCCATTAGATGCGCCGACATCGAGTGGGTGGTGTATTTTTACGCGATTAGGGCGCTTTTGGTCGTTGGACAGCGGCCCCGCCTTTAATGTCTTCCTTGGGCTTCGTGTGGTTTCTGGCATTCTACCCTACACTTGCTTGTTCGGATCTTTTACAAGGGTGGCTGTAAATGTCAGTCTAGAGGAGGAAAGCGGAGTGAGCGGCAGCGGCATTTGGTTGACGAGAACCACTTATATCGCAACAGGCCGCAATATCGCGCCTTTTCAAGTCCCTTAACTGGACAGTGCTTATGGTCGGAGTTTTTGCTTCTAGTCGAACTGCATTATAGTCACTGGCGATTGAGAGGGCCAAAGACAACCCTAACATCGATACTTCTTTGTAGTCTTTGACGCTTTAATAGCGCGTAATATTAACGTAAAAAAATATCCTTGGTTAAAAACGTTTCTTGTCGTGGGACACAGCTCGTCAAAACATAGGGTTATTATAATGTACGCTAGAGGTTCAACTGGCACAAGTATGCTGCGGCAAAGTGAAGCAGACAGCAACCAGTCGGAAATGGACTTCCGGTATTGCAATTTTATGAAAAAAAGCGAGTGCATTTTATCCCTGCACTTGATTATAAGAGCAGATATCGCGTACGCACTAGCTGTAGATTGGAACATTTCTCAGTCACGCAGACGAAATAATTGGTCAGTTACGGCGTTTTTCTTTCAAATTCATGGCATTGAAGGCGGTGCTAAAACGGCTTCGCACTTGTGCATTGTCGGACACTCTTAGCGCAAACAAGGCGTCGGCGCTTTCCAAAATGAGGAATATACAGGTTTTTTTTTTTTCAGCTTTACAGATTTGTTAAAAAAAAAAGCCATGAACGTTATACTTATGCGGTTTGTGAAGGTGAGTTATATGATCAGAGTGGCATTATGTGGGTGGATAATCTTTGCTATAAGTCGGCTAATTAATTAAAATTCGTTAATTGACTTTTTAATTAGTGAAAATAAACATATGGTTCCAATAAGAAACTTGGGGAGCGTCATCGAAAATCACTAAATAAACTCTTTTAGAACGACTTGAAGGTCGTGGGAAACTTGAGGTACACCAAAGTTACCACTCATGAAGCAGGCGCAAAGCTGGTAGTGGCAAAACACGGATGATTAGATTATCATCACGTTCCGCCACTGCCAGCTTTGCGCCTGCTTCGCGAGTGATAACTTTGGTGCGCCCACAAGTTTCCCACGAGCTTCAAGTCGTTCTAAAAAGAGTTGATTTAGTGGTTTTCAATGGCGCTCCCTAAGTTTCTAATTGGAACCCCATATCTATTTTCACTAATTAAAAAGTTAATTAACGACTTTTAATTAATTAGCCGACCTATCGCAAACATTATTCAACCACGAAATGTCCGGGCCGAATAACTCACTTGCAGAAACCACATAAGTGTAACTTTCGCGGCTTTTTTAAACAAATCTGTAAAGCTTAAAAACAAAACACCTTGTACATGCTAAACGAACGAAGGAGATGTGGAAAACCAAGACAGGCGGCAAGAACTACGCAGTAACTGTGGATCAGTAACTCCTTGTGCATACACGATTAAAATAAAGTGAAGACCACGTAATATAGCCCGATTTGCCGCCGCTTTATTCTTTCTGCTCATGAAAATGTGCGAAGATGCTTGTTCTGCGTTCAAAACATCATCCGCACGCTCCGAATTTGTAAAATAGGGAGAAGCTAGAGAACAGGTGCCCGATAAAAGCTGCCCGACATAGGATATAATAAAAAGACACACCTTTCATAGCCCACGTGCTTTATTCTTTACGTTTCGAATGTTTTTTTACCGCTCGTAAAGATGCGCAACAGGGTCATTTTTAATAGCGACAGGACGGGCATATTAGCAACACGTAAGCATCACCGGAATGCCGGCGAACTTTGAACACATTCTACATTCCTTTCGATTGTTATTTTGTTTAGAATCGTCGCTCGTTTTTACATACCTGCTGCGGAACAGAGGTTTGGGCCCGAAATATAGCGAAGTTTAACATTGTTCAGTGGTAAAGAAAAATGATGTAACTAAAGCAATTATACTTTAACAATGTTAAAAAATGTAAATACTATTCTGTACGACCCACATAACAGAAGTTATCTATGTTATTTTCTGGCGAAGAGACGAAATGCACGCGCGTTTTCCCCATAGGAATGCACAGGAGCACCCCAAAAGTAGACTGGTTGCTGTCTGCTCCAATTTTCCTCCCGGAAGTCGCATAGACACTAGCGCCAGTTGAACCTCTAGCGTGAAACATCCCCCTCTCCCCGCCCCCCAAACCGGGCTCCTCCTCGCTTCTTTTTCCGATGACGTTGAAGGCAAGTGCATATCTCCAAATTTTTTAATGCAGCGCATGCAAGTTACATGTTTGTAATAAGTAATGATGACATTCAACAAGTGTTTTTTTTTTTATGACGATTGTGAGCACACTACGCAGCTGACATCACAATCTAAATACTCAGATCCCGGAAGTGTTGGCGACGAGGCATCGGCTGTCTCCTGGCTTGTTTTTCTTCTTATTTTCAGCATGGTGGTGTTCGGCGACGGTACTGAGGGCGTTGTTTTGGTGAGTGCGATGGGAAAATCGGCAAAAAATCGGATTAACTTTTTTTTTCTTTTTCGATTAGTAAATTAAGTAGAAGGGTTTGGATTTGGGCTAGTTGGTTATCATGTTTAGGGGTTTAAAGTGCTAAAAACGACGGACGAGTAGGCGAGACAATGTGCGTACGCCATAAGGAACGGGTGCTACCCAACGGAAGTCCTGAACCTCTTCCAGATACCGCCATCGACCGGACATGCAAAAAGGATTACCAAGATTCTACGTGCAGAAACCTCGAGGAAAGTAAGACTACTTCAAGATGGTCTGAAGGTTTGGTGCCACACGGTTTACAGGGATGGGAGGTTGGCGGAATGGAAGTTCAGGGAGTGTACACGCCAAGCCGAAAGGAATACGGAGTTTTTATGGCAACGGGTACTGGCATCGCTACCGAGGCCCGTCAGGATGAAGAGGGGCGTGTGTGAGGTGGTGCTGCTTGGTGACGCTAAGGCTCCGGAAGAGATAGTAAGGACTTTAGAGAAAGGACCCAAGTTTGCCGGTAAACCAAACATCAAGCTTTAGGAACTCTTGACACTGCTGCGAGATGTGGGAGACAGAGTGGATCAAGAGAAGAGAGATAGATGCATTTTAGATGGAGTCGATACCCTTCCCCGACAAAGAGGGGGCGTGTCCTCCATTGGGCCTAAAGTTGGCAAGGTTGTGTCTTTTCGTTTGAACGAACATCTCAAGCTACTGGCAGCAGACAAGGAGGGCGGGTTTGTTTTTGTTACTGAGAAGGATTTTTTACTTAAGGGCAAGCAGTCAATAGAGAAGAATTTTAAGGAAGCAAAGAAGGTTTCTCTCGCGAGGCTAAAAAAGAGGGCTGTTGAACTGTGCCAGAACTTGAGTCTGGACAGTTTAAAAGCGTCGATCATACGGGCTAAGGATCTTAACCTAAGATGTTTTTTTTCACAGTAAAGACTCATAAAGTAGACATGCCGTTTAGGGCTGTTGTGACACAGAGGGGGTCGTGGCAGATGCAGATGTCATCGTACCTTCAGCGTCACCTTTCCCAGCTTCACCGGAACGATCCTTTCAGAGTGAACAATTCGGAAAGTGTGGTGGATTTTTTGACAAATTCTAACCCTGGTGCCTGTGATGCGGTGTCATTTGACGTTGAAAACCTTTTTTATTCCATCCCACATGACGGTCTCTTTGTGGCTATTCGAGAGGACATTGAGGTGTTTGGGGAGGTCAAGTTCCAAAATCAATGAGGGGTTACCATGGAAGGTTTTCTAGAGTTGCTGGGCTTCTATTTGGAATATACATATATTGTTTTTGGAAACGTACAGCTTGTGCAGAGGCAAGGTGTGTGTATTGGTGAGAGTGTGGCTCCAGTGTTAAGTGATCTGTACTTAGCAAAGTCTGATAGGGAGATTAAGGATAGATTGGAGGCAGGAGTCGTCCATGTCTTCAGATTTGTAGACGACTACCTTGTTCTGTTCCGGAAAAAAGTGGAGTCAGAAAGGGCGGTGTTTGTGTCAGACATGTAGGAGATTTTCAAAACTAGCGCCTCGGGCTTGAGGTTCACAAGTGAGAACCCGGTGGAGGGAGGTTTGCAGTTTTTAGATCTGAAGTTGGCACTTCTCCCGTCGCATGTATGTTGGGCATACTGTCCTAGGGCGAAAAAAGGTGTTTTGCCTTATGACTCTAACCACTCCAAGATTATTAAGAGGGGGATAGCCACAACTTGCCTGAACGCGGCCTTAACGAAGTCTTGTCCGCACAACGTAGCCGACAGCTTCGGGTTACAAGTGAGGAAGCTGGAGGAGGGAGGTTTCCCCTGTGAGATCATTAAGGGGCAGGTAGAGGGCTTGCTAAAGAAGTTTCGTGGAGGAGGGAGGGGGGAAGAGAGGGGCAAGCCAGATAAGAGGCCGGTGGTGATACCGTATATACATAACGTTAGCCATAACATCAAAAAGGTGGGGGAAAAGCATGGCATTTCGGTTCTCCTTTCAGCTCCACAGAAATTAAGCAAGCTATGTGGGAGTTTGGGACGGGGTGACACACGGGTAGATATCTGTCAGAAAAAGCACGCAACAAAATACGTAGGATGCAGAGTGGGGGTTGTGTACAGAATTCCTCTGTCTTGTGGGAGGGTATACGTGGGGCAGTCGGGGCGATGCGTGAACGAGAGACTGAGGGAACATGCCCTGTCATTGAG
Organism: Ixodes ricinus; assembly: GCA_037355805.1. Lineage (NCBI taxonomy): Eukaryota > Metazoa > Arthropoda > Arachnida > Ixodida > Ixodidae > Ixodes > Ixodes ricinus. The sequence continues at coordinate 177,348 of JAZHYW010064505.1, forward strand.
GTCAGCCCCCTCTGGCAATCTCGCGGTGCATTGCAATAGGTGTGAGTGTTTACCCTATTTAGACATCACCGTCATCTTGGCACGAAACAAAAATAGAAAGACAAGGGAGATAACGGAAGCGTTTTTTTATTTCTGAGTGTGACGAAAGTACTTGTGTAAGTGCCCCATCGATAACCCTGTTTGAATCGGAGTTATCGTTTTTACGATCATGCACGGTGTAAGAGTACGAAATGTGATAAGCGGCGGTTAGAACTGAATCGGATGTGTGTCTTGTTGGTTTCGCGGTACGTGTGTTTTTCCAACATTAAACCAGTTGCAAGTAGCGCTCTGTGGTGTGTGTCTCTCCTACTCGTCCGTCGTTTTTAGCGCTTTTAACCCCTAAACCTGAATTAAGTAGTTTGAGTTATCCTTTCCGTCGCTCACGAAATTCTGCAACACGTCATTTTCTTCTTTGGACACACACAAATATATATATATATATATATATATATATATATATATATATATATATATATATATATATATATATATATATATATATATATATATATATATCATATAAATATTAAATTTTCGTAACGCGCTAATTGGACTTGGATTGAGCGCGTTGGTAATATAGATTCAAAAATATACGAAAGAGTCAGAAAAAGAGGACAACTCACGGTCTGACTTTGTCTAACTCTTACGTATATTTTCGACACTAATTAGAGCACTTCTAATATATATATATATATATATATATATATATATATATATATATATATATATATATATATATATATATATATATATATATATATATATATAGTGACTACAACTGTAATTAATAGCCGATCACTGAGAATCGTTGTATACTTTAGATGCTTTAGAATGTTTCTGATACATGCAGGCACACAAGAGACCGTCGTTTTCTTCTTTTATTTCAGAACTAAGCGGCGCTCATGAAATCTTGGAGCATGTTGGAGTAGGCTTATCCTGGGCACCAATTAAGTGGTGAACTTTGGTGATCGCCAATACCCATTGAAATACAAAAAAAAAAAATTAACCCGATAACACGTTTGCGCTAACTGTGTCGAGTAGTGTGTTTTTTGGTGTTGAGAGATTCAATGTTCGAATACCGTAAACGACTTAATCGTCACGAGGTCACGCAACGTACAAACTATGGCTATCAAATGTTAAATTTTACAGTCCGACATTTGCTAAATAGTCTTTGCACTGACAATATTTATACTGATAATCTAACTTTCAAGGACCTGCGCTTATATTTTTGTGCATGATTTTTATTTTCATTCTATGTTTTGCACTTAGGTGAACCTTGGTTTGTACAACCGTATAGATGCGCAACGGTTTCACTGTACACTTTGCCTTTTGTGTATTTTTCCGCATGCTTGCTGCTGACCAGTGTAAGGGGCCCGAGGACCAGTCACGCTGCCTACTGCAGATTTTTTTTTTGCCCCCATTATTAGATGGAAATAAAGTTATTATTATTATTATTATTAGAACCTAATTTTGCTAGTATCGCATTCAAAAATGTACTCCAAAATTCACCCACGAAGCATTGCATACCGCTACCGATCGTGAAATTGTGTACCCGCGAAAGTAGTCGTTTAGCGTATTTAACTGCTAGAAAGTTTGATTTAAACAAAGATTCATCATTGAATATTTAGGCTCGTTGGACATTCAGGCCTGGTTTGACCTTCCGTCCCGTTGGACATTCCGTCTCGATCGGATCTCCCGTCTTGTTGGATATTCAGACTCGTGTGATCTTTAGACTTATTCGATATTCATACTCGTTGGATTTTCAAACTCGATTGGATCTTCCGTTTCAGTAGATATTCCGTCTCGTCTTTTGCGTGATCTATCGCTTATTCAGGCTTGTTGGATATTTGGTATCGTTTGACATTCAGGCCACAAGCGGAGACCAACTAAAAGCCAAGAAAACAAAGAGAGGGTCACGTGCTCGCCCGCGCCCGTCGGCGACGCGCATCTGGTTCCCCATTCGGAGACAGGATCTTGAAGTCGCGGCAGTCGGCGGGATCGTCCCCAAGATCGGCCACATCCACGCCCAGGCGCCACTATGTTGCCGCGAGCCGTAAACGATGAATGCGCGCAGACGAGTGCTGGCAGTTATGCGCCGAGAAACTGAGGCCCTGAGGGAGAGGAGGCGACGAGAGCGCAAAGGGACATCAGAACGCTGAGCTTCGACTGGAATGATGGGTAGACAGACGTAAAGCAAGCTTTGTCTCTACTCAGTGTTCGAACGCGGAACGCTGGAGGACGGCGTTTGTGAATCGAACGCGTTCGAATATAAAGGCATTCGCCAGGCATAAAGGTGTTTCGTGCATATAAAGGCGTTCGCCAGGCATAAAGTGAATATAAGAATATAGAGGGAAAGGCCCCACGCATTCGAACCGCTTAGGAACGGCAGGGCACAAACGCGGACATCGGCGGCCCGCGATTGTCCCTGTTGGTGGTCCCGATAGGCCCATACCCCTGGCGACGCCTTTATATGCACAAAAAAGCAGCAAAACATCACCTGTAAGGTCTGTCATTTTTCTTTTCTCTTTTTTCGTTCTTGCTTACTTTGCTGGAGAACACCGGAATAAGGTTGACAAGCGCTCGAACAACTTGGACTCCTCGCGGCAAAACGAGCTAGCCTAACGTTTCGACTGCTTTCTATAGTCCTCTCTTCTGTCGTTCTTTTTCTCATTCTTTCTCACGGCACTGCCGATGTCAGCCAGTGTCAGCGCCCAGGGTTGGCCGCGTCCTGCTCCCGTCTTTACCCATCTGATGCCGGAAGCCAATGTCGCCAATCGAGTATCGCCGAAAGCGCAACGACACGGCTTTCATAGTTTTCCTGGTAAACGAAAAAGTTATGGACCATTTTTTTTTTCGTGGCGGCCGCCATGTTATACTTTGACGTACCTGAGTTCGGAAAAAATTGCATATCACTTTATTTGCCGATTGGAAGACGCTAGAGTTGAAGGAGTTCGTGCAAATAGTTATACTTTTTTCTCGAGTATACTTCTTTTTTTTTTGTAGTCATGCTTGAACTATTCACTTTAGTATTTGTCGCCCAACCGAACTATGCCACATTTCAGCATGGTAACCGTCACATGAGTACGGTCTATACACCGTGACATTGCTTTAAGTCTGTGTCCATATGTTTGCGTGCCTTTCAGCCTTTGACTGCGCTCTGATAAGAGTTAAAACCAAGAACACGAAGGCCGCTTGCTGTCTTGACACGATCCAGTCCGCACTACTGTCGGGGCGCGAATGCCGAAGGGAACAAAAATATAAAAGAGTGTGCGCGCGAGAGAACGAGGAAAAAGATGTCGCTACCTTTTTTCATGCATTTTCGGCACGGCCGTCACGAGATGGCTACAGATGTATTTCGCGCCGGCGACGCCCGTGCGCGCCGAACGCCGGTGGTTTCGTCGGCTGCGTCAGGACGCCGAACTGATCGTGTCTGCATGGTTTACGGCAACGTAACCTCGCCGTGGCGCGCGTTGCTTACTCGCAACGCAAATCACAGCCGGTAATTAAGGGCAGTATAACAGCGCCTTTATTAATGCGTTAGCATTAGTACCCACATGACAGGGAAGAAGCTGACGTCTTCCGTCTGTGCACGAAACAGTGGAAAGGGAAGCGCGCCACGTAGAGAGGAGGGGAGTAGTGAAGGTCAAAGGCAAGAGGGAGGCCACGTCAAAGGGCGGAAGCCAACGCGCGCGTGGCGCGGCGAGGCGAGAGGGAGGCACGTCACGGGGCGAAAACCGATACGCGCGCGGATGCTGGGGCGAGTCGGAACTTGCAGCAGCGTCAAGCAGCGGATGCCGCTGCTAAGCGTGCAAGGCGGACGAACACTAGCCAGAGCAGCGGAAGCAGCGCTCAGCTCGGCTGGACGAAATACGGCGCAAGAAGCGGCAAGCCGACGCGGGTCTGCGCGCCACAGAAGCCGGAAAGAATTAAAGAAAGATCCATTGGTGGATCCTTGGGGAATGCGTCAGCATGACCCTCGGGAAACGCCACACACGTCTCCCCTTGTGAAACGGTAACACTGACCCCGTATCAAGGCCAAAAAGAGGCAGCAAAAAAAAAAAAAGTCGAGGAAGCAAAAGAGAAAGTCAAAACAGAAAAGTGAATGAAGGGGTCAGCGTTGGCGTTTCTCAAAGGAAGACGCGTGTCCCAAGGGTCATTGGGGAATTGTAGTAGACCGTCTCCGCAGCTCGCTAAGCACCCGGATAGCGCTCCGTAATCCCCCAGAAGACCTTGAACTATGCAGATAAGGCTGGCGACGGGCATGCGCAGGTGCGGCGTTTTCTTCCGGGATACCGTAGCGGAGGAGAAAAACGGTCTACTACAATTCCCTATTAACATATTGCCTAAGGATCCACCAATATTTTTTTGGGGGCTCTTGACTTAGGTTGATTGCGTTTCAAAGCTAATAGGGAGTTTTCGTAGACCGCGCTCACTACCCTCCGCAACGAAGAAGCCGCTACCGCGCCTGCGCGCCGATGGCCTTGGCTGTAGAAACCCGGATCTCGTAGCGGGTTGCGGAGAGCGTTGCGGGACAGCGGAAACGATCTACGAAAACTCCCTAATGTGTGTACAAGTTGCGTAAACGCTGTCCGCAGCGTTCTGCAGCCACCTGCCGCATCTGAACGCATCGCGCTCAAACACAGATGTTATTTCACATTTCTAGAACATTTATGATTACTCCATGGTCAGTTTATGGGGCTCTGTTTTGTTTCAGTAAACGCTAGAGTGCCTTTGTTCGGCTACTTTAATAGAAATGGTGCCCACCGGCATTATACGCCTGAACCACTGCGTCTAGTGCGTCAGCTGAAAATATAAATCTAATATTACAATTTTCAGATTGAAAAAAAGAAAGAAAAAATGCTTGCTTTTTGTAAAATTTTATGCAGACGTAAATATTTTATTTTTAAATTTCGGTGTTTGAAACAATACACCCTGCAGCGGCTTTCCTTGCGTCTTCCCAGCCATAGATGATAGAATTGCGTTAGTTAAAGAAGCGCCGTTACGTCGAAGTTAGATGGTTGACTTTTATTTTTCATAAATAACTAGACGTAACTTTTGGGTAAAACACGCAGCCGGTACATCCGCGACGTTAGGTTTTCGGCGGCGCGTTAAAGTCACTTGCGTACTACCTATTAGTCGCTTTCCAAGTACCACCTACGCGTAACCACCACAAAAGGTTATTTTGGTTACAAATTGACCAGACATCTGCGATGATGAAGCCCTCTAGGGTCTGCATACCCAAGGCTTAGCAGGCAACGAATTCTGCGCAAATTCGTTGTTCATAAAAAAAAAGAAAACGCGCGGTAATTGGTTTTTATTTAGTAAACACGTTCTTTTTCCTTTTTTCGTTTTAATCCAGATTCTCCACTTATAGGTTCTGAAGGCCTAAATCAATACAAACTCTATCTGTCAAAAAAATATCTGCAACAGCATTTACTTTCCGAACGAGAGGACAAACTGACCACACTATTGACAGAGTAGTTCTAACTTTTTTTTCTTGCACGGTAGGGGCAGCAGAATGGTGCCCGGTTAGTCTCTTTATCGGGTATAAATAAAAAAGTCGAGTTGAACGTTTTAGTGTTTATACAGCGTCAGGTCGCTCTGCCAGGATGGAGCGACACAGCAATTTATACTGTAGATGAGCAATTTCGCCAGTCCAGTACGACTGCTAACCTGGGGTCTTTAACGTGCTCACGCAGTAGTGATACACGACCGCACGCCAGTACGATCTCATCCATATCGAAACGGGCAGGGGTTGGGCTCGAGCCCAGGATCCCTGGGTTCTGGGTTCTGCAGCGCGAGCTTTCGCTCCACGCGCGTCGAGCTGGGTGTGCGCTTTAGGCTTTAGCCCACTCAACCACTAATTCCCCTTTTATTTTTTTTTATTGGTTGTAACATTGCACTTTGTACGATAACTTACACATCTAAATTCGCGCAATTCTGCCTAAAATCGCCGATATCACCGGGATTTCAACCTTGTTTGCATGCCAGCCGAATGTTTGGGTTCTGCCCACTCCTGAACAGACAACAACAAAAAAGAAAAAAAACGCATTTGCGCGCCGGTTGGAGGCTGCATTTCGCTGTCTTCTCTCACCCAAATTGAATGTACGCTGTGCGGCTGTTCATGTTCTTATTTTGTGTGTGTGTGTGCGCGCGCGTGTGTGTGTGTGTGTGTGTGTGTGTGTGTGTGTGTGTGTGTGTGTGTGTGTGTGTGTGTGTGTGCGTGTGTGTGTGTGTGTGTGTGTGTGTGTGTGCGTGCGTGTGTGTGTGCGTATGTGCGTGTGTGTGCGTGCGTGTGTGTGTGTGCGTGTGTGTGTGTGTGTGATTCCCACGGGCGGGAATTACAAAATCTGCACTTCCCCTAATTCCTAGCTGTGATCTTGTTTCGTGTTAACTCACTAAAAGTACGTTGGTAATCGGTTCCCAAATTGACGCAGTATCTTACATAACGTCATATTATAAGTCTATGCTAGTATGTCAATGAAAAAAATACACACACTAAAAATCAGAAACTTCCCGAAGACAAACATCAGTTCGCGAAGGTCTGCTTCCCAAACTTCCGCATTTTACGCTCCAGTACGCGGGCTGCTCACTGATGTGTGACGTTGTGTTTCTTGTTCCGTTGGAGGTGGGGAACAAACCACGTGTTAGGTGCTCTTGAAATGAAACCGCACCAACGTACGAGCGTTTCTTAACATTTTTATTTTTCAGTATACCCCTTTTGCAACAGCATTGAAGTGTGGAGGCACCTTAAAACAGTATAAAAGTACATACATGTCTGCCATACATAAAAGAAAAAAAAGTAACGCGCGGAGCCGTGCATCACGATTTGTCTCTTGGAAGCGATCCCTACGGAGATTACAAACCCGACGTTTTTGCTTTTGATATGCACAAACATAAACATAGCTCGAGAGATGCAGCGACGCTATTTTTAGTGTCGAGGCACCGCCGGGCGGTGTATGATAAAACCGGGGGGGGGGCTTCCGAAATAACCGACGTGCCCGATGAGCGTGTTGCTACACGGCGACATTCACTGCACGTCGGTGGCGGCGGCGACGACGACGACTTTCTCGTTGCGTGTGTGCGCGAGCGCCAAAATAACTCGGTAGCGCGGCGTGTGGCAGGCACGAATCGCGAGTGTTGGCTCGATGAAATCAGACCGGAGACGAGCCTCCCCGCTGAGATGAATGTCGGCGAGAAAGCGCGGCAATTTGCTTTCCGCGAACACAGCGAGATGGAGAGCTCTTTTTCTTTGTCTCTTTTGGCTCCGCTTCACGCAAAGAGGCTGCTGCGTCAGCTGGGCACACATATGCAAGAAAAGAAATATTGACGTTTGAGATTCTATCTATCGATTTACGCAAAAATAGTTGTACGACAGCCGTATAAGCATAACGAAATGCGCTGATGCTACTGTAAGAAATGAAGGTAAAAAAAAAAAAAAAGAAAAGGCTGGCGGACGCAATCTTGTTTGGTAACGGCCTTGAATTTAAAACTGGCTATCTTCTTTATACTTGCGATTGAAGGTACTTACGCTGTAGACAATTTTCAGCCGTTTGTAGTCAACGTGTTTCTACCACTACGAGCAAGATAAAACCTCGGATATTCCGTAAAATTATTTAAACAATTTTTTTCTCCACAAAATGCTGTTTTTACATACCAAAAGTCTAAGAAAACAAAATGTTCGCATCGTTTCATTTTTCGTTGCTTGTCGAGGGATTTTACAATAACCGCTTCACTGCACGACACAGTCGAGTGATTTCTGTAAAACGTGTTCGACTAAAGTACTTCTCAGATCTGTATGCTTTAGACCGAACTTGAGCACGAACTACGCCTTCCATCGTCTTCTTTTCGACCGTGTGGTTATGGGTTCTGATCCACATTGTACTGCTAAGAGGCATCGCCACCGATACTATATTAATTGGGCCTGTTTCATTTGTTTCTGGTGCTGCAAAACTTTCTCTGCTTATTCATCGTTTTCATTAGAACGAATAGAGTTCAGACCGTCCAACAGGCGACTATACTTCGCTTCACCTGAATATGAACTAACCACAAAGGCCACAAGTGCATGGTCATAGAAAAGGAGCGAACAAAACTTAAGCCCCGACCAGGGCGCCCCCAGCTCGGCAAGGAGACCATTTTCATCGGTAGGTACTTTTTAGCCGCTGCACTCAGATTACGTTCACTCAAGCTTTGCGCCACGGAAAGAGCTGGCGGAATTTGAATCATGGTGGAACCTTAAAGGGATACTGAACCGAAATTTCGAGCTCACAAAACAAGGCTGGACGGATAGGCGGGCGCTGCAAAACCCAAAAACATCACTGACACAGCGATATTTCTAACGGATCGCCGTATTTTTTGGAAAAGAAGTGCGCGATTGAACACGGCCGACGAGGCCGACGAGACAAGATACGTCACGATTCCCATTCCCTTTCCTCCTCGCTTCGTCCAGTCGATCTGGTGAACCGAAGCGAGGAGGAGAGCTAGCGAAACTGCTACCCCTCATTATCAAATGTTGCAAGGGGACAATGACGTCATAGCCCTCGCTTGATCGTGCCCTTCTTTTCCAAAAATATGGCCGTTCGCTTGAGTTATCGATGTATGAGTGATGTTTTGGAGTTCGTAGCGTCCCGTTCAACGCTTCTGCGGACTAATTTTGCGAAATCCAGATTTCGGTTCAGTATCCCTTCAAATCCCGTCGTAATAATAACAGGCACACAGTCCCGCGCAATTCGTCACTATTGCACTGGCACAAAGCACTAAGCGGCACGAGCTGTCTTGTAAACTGGCGCCTGCCTCCTATGAACTACAGTTATGCAGGCGTCACGCATGCGTGGAACGCTTAGTTAGGTCGGTCTATTGCTACAAGCGTGAGCAGGGAGCGTGGAGTGGTGCTACCGCTACACAAACGCTCGTTGAGCTGAGGCGGTTTGAAAATTAAAACGATAGGAAAAGAGCACGCCGGGGGCGTCGCCTCTGTCGCCTATTTTTTGTAGGGAGCCTAGATTGTAGAGAGGGTCCAACTCAAACCATGGTGAGCGTTTGTAGTTTAATGGCGTTTGTATTTTAATGGCACGCACAGCGATCACCATCGGTGGAGTTCAGATTGCCGGTAAGACCTTAATAAACACAAAGAGGTAACAAACCATCACTTGCACGGTTGTGGCCTAATTTGTTCTTGCCTTATTGCACCAGAAAACGCCGGCGGCTTGCAGTGTAAAAAAGTAAACAATCAGTGGCGGCAAAATGAACATGCCTAACCTTGCGTTTGCTCCCTTCGGATTTTCTGTCGTTCTTTTTCTCGTTTTTCCTCTCACCATCACAGATGTCAGCGCTTACGATTTTCCACGCTCCAGTCCCGGCTTTGCATCCCTGATCTACGCGACGTAGAAGCGTTCGAGCCGTCACGATCCCGCGTAAACAACCGACGCATACGAACAGATCCAACTCGACGGCCCGGCCGGTGTCCGGCGGCCTTGCCGCGCATGCGAACCGCCGAGTTAAAGAAATGACGCCGCACGCTTCTGTCAACTTCCGCCAAGCTCCCTGAAATATTACGGATCACGTTCGACGGGGTTGGAGGCGCTCCACGGTACGGGCGTTGCCACAAATCTACGAGTGGACGATGACAAATATTGAGCCGGATCTACCAGCTGAAGAGGCTCGCTTCAAAAGGGGCGCTTTTGGAGCCCTCAAAATCTGGGAGCGGAAATCACCATTGGGCAAACGGCGGGTGAGACGAGCAGCCATCCGTCTTATAGGACTGCGCACACTCGAGAAAAAACAACAACAAATTATCTATTAGTAGTAGAGTAGTAGTTAGAATACGTTTATTAAGATTAAAGAAAAACCAATATAGCATCACTAAAGTCATCTTATTTGGTGGGGATTTGAGATGGGAGGTAGGGAGGTGGGACGATATAACACGAATTGCGTTAGGACCGGTCGCCTGTCGTAGTCAAGGGGAGAGTCAATGATCTGCTTTCTTTGTTGTACATCGTACTGTAACACCTGAAACTGTGGCGCGGAAAACACAACAACCGAATGACCTCGTAACATTAAGAGGTCATGCAGAATTCGGCTGTTTTGTCCACAAAGACTGTATCCGTGAAGAGATCGGTGACGTCAGCGTCGGGTGTATATAAGGAGCGAAAAAAATGAATGATTTTACCTACGTGAGACGTTCTCCTATTGTTGTCTTTTGGAGCGCAGCTCTTAGGCGCCCGTTTCGGGCTTGAGGGGCGTCGCCGTCGCCGTCAGCGTAACCGCACGATGACTATGACGTTGAGGATGACGTCATCGTCACTGATGACAATGACGATGACGCTAAAAATTCCGCGAATTTTAGCGGAAAAAGTTTCCTCGCTAAATCAAGCGGAAAACATTTCTCCGCTAAATTTAGCGGAACAATTTCCCCGCTAAATCTAGCAGAAAAAATTTCCCCGCTTAAGTTAGGGGATGTGCATTTTCTGCGACTTGCGTTAAGCACACGTCGATTGACACCCATGTTAGTAGTGAGGGACTTTCCACCTTCTCTCCTCAGTCCCTTCCCTCCTCCTCCTCAAGAGCTGCACTCTAATTCGGCGTTACAAGGGATTGTAAACGTCTTTCATTTTTTTCTTTGTCTTGAAAGTTTCTAATTTTTCCGCAGCACAGTCTCCAGTGTTACGTTATGATTAATTATCACTAGCTCGCCTGCACACTCATTGTTATTTCTTTTTTCGTAGTTCTTGTCTGGGGTCACCCAGTCTAAATAAAATGATCAGTTTGGGGCATCTGGTGCTGTTGTCGCCATCCTGTTGTACTTAGTGAAAATAAAGCTGACGAACTGTCCTGGCAAGTTTATTTGCACAGACATAAATACTACAATACTTAGTCTTCCGGTCATAGTTTTAAAATTAAGATAGCGTACACCTCTAGTACGGGCAACCAAATGTTTAGTCGCTTTCACCTTCAAATTAAACTGAATTTCAAAACGGCCTTAAAATTCGCTCAAAACAGTCCAAATGGTCATAATTTCGTATTTTGCTAGATATCTTTAGAGCTGCCTAAAGAAAATCTAAGGGTTGCTTAACCTTGGTTGATTTACACTCAACCTCATAAATAATCAATACTGTCGTGCATTCCCGAAACGAAAGTTCGTGCAGATTGGAAGTTGCTCATAGAGTGACCAGTGGGTAAACAAGTTTAACGATCATTCCTTAAATACTTAATTGCACGCACTGTAAGACTTTGAAGATTGTGGTTGCTAGTATTGTTTATTTGGAAAATATACCTAAAAGTGAATCACGAATTTTAAATCGGAAATAATGAAAAGTTGTTCGACAGCAAGATACGAAGTCGCGACACAGCTCGAACCCGGTATTTGCACCTTTTTCGTTTCGTGCAGGTACAGTATTGACGAACCCGCGTATTTCCACCTACATAGTAATCAGAGTCAGCATACGTTCCCTTACACCAGGAGATTTTATGACAAATTTGAAGTTTGGAGAAAGAAGAAAAACCGGAGATCGCGTGCTCGTGCTAACGCGTCATGCTCCATGCTACGTCTCTTCTTTGCGGAAAGTTAATTTTGAATGAACTTTGATATTCTTCACCGGACATTTTCTTTTTGCCACAACTGTGGAGGTGAACATCACCTCGCTGGCCCTGACCAGCAGAGACGGGACGTGGACTCCGGCCGCACCGCGTTCGGATGACGAGCGCTTTGAGGCTCCCGCAGGCCCGTGGTCCATGCACCGCAGCGGGTCCACGGGGCGCCTCGAGCGGCTCCGGACCCCGAGTCCCCTTTTGCGTTTCCGGGACGGGCCGGCCAGCGAGGCCTGCCTGTTCCAGGCAAGCTCCGGGAAATTATTAACGAGCCGCGATCTATAAATGACCCGCGGGGTTATGGAAGTGGTTGGCGTGCATAAGCGAGCGAGGGTGGAGTGTTCAAGATAATGGGGACAGCTTGGCACGATAGCTTCGACTTAATCTCCGGTGATTGCTGCGGTGCGGGCGGGCGGTTCGAACTCGCCGGTTCCTTCTTCGTTGGCTCCTTCGTCCGGCCCACCTTGGGGTTATTGAACGTTTGTGGATTCGCGATGGCCTCCCAGGTATTAGTGGCGCATGCATTATGCATGACAGCCGAGTGCCGGGGTGGCGCTTGCTCCCCACTTGCAGCTCGCCGCCCGCCTTTGATTGGCCCCAGTGCCCGTCGCAGCTTGGTCAGGCCCTCCGTTCACGCCTAAAAAGGGATCCCAGCACTCGTTTTCGTTTAGGGTGCTAGCTTAATGCCTACGTCGAATCTTGATTGTTACGTCTCCCCGAATAATTGATTGGTGCTCGGATATTGGCGTCTTGTGTGTACAATATTTCCTAATTGTAACGAACCAAATGGTAGGATTTCTCGACTATGGTTCCAGCGCGTGTGTCTGAGCTTGCGAATCCGTGGTTCTCGCATCGTTCAAATGTGGAGGAATGAGCGATGGTAATGATAACATTGTAGGCTACAGGATAATACATTACACGGATGCTTACGCGACCGGACCTCTTCCACGTTCTAATGCTCCTGATCGCACCTTTCTGGGTGACTTTTTCGGAAACTGGCGACTGGCGCTTCCAGTTATTACCAACAAGATTAGCTACTCTGTTTCTTCTCTCTACTGAGATCATACCATTTATGACACGTAATCTCGCGGATGTTCCTTGTACTTTACTCGCTATTAAAGTTCTATTTCTTGCGAACTATTCACGGCCACGACAACTGGGACGAGTCATTACACATTAAAACAAAGCAAAAAAAAACCAAATAAGATATTCTTTCTTGTTAAGTTTGGAGTGTAGTTTTTTGAGGAGAGAGTCAGAGTAAAACGAAAGACTAACGGGGTCAGACTCACACCAACGTCAAATCCACATTCACGAGTTCTGGCAGACGTTCTACTCACCATTTCTGTTTCGTATTTGATGCGTTACATATCACTAGAACGCTGCTTTTGACGAAAACTCGGCGGTGCTTTTCGTTTGTCAGTTATCGCGTGCGACGCACCCATTGGTCTGAAGCGCTGAGATGAGCAGATGCCAACCTCTCTCTCTCTCTCCCCGGTGCTGACAAACCGACAGACAACGCCGGGTTTTGGTCAAAACGAGCCTTTTCGTTTTCGGCAAAGTCACGTGCACAGCTGGTGCGGAGCGCGAGAGGAGGAGGCGCCGCGCACACCTCCTAGATAACAAAGCCGTAGTGCTGAATGAGATGGCGTCATCAGAGAAGGCCAACGCTGGACACAGATTGAGAACGAGTGCTGCGTCAGCACCTCGGCTTCGAGTCAGGTTTGAGCCGAACGTTGACGCAATCGTCCTGTCCAATCTGTGCCCAGCGTGGGCCTTTTCTGGTGATGCCATCTCATTTCGCCTACGGCTTGGGGGTGTTGCGCCGCGGAGCGATGGAATGCGACCGTGCTCAGTTGCCGCTCTGCCGTCGCTTGTTGTTCTTCGCCCTGTGATTTCCGTTGTAGCGGTGCGTGTCCCGTGATGTGGGCGTGTGTAGTTAAAACGTGAAATGCGGTTCCCTCCACGAGCGATATGAATGTGGTTCCTTCCACGAGTGGTATGGATGTGTGATATGCATGACCGTATCCCAGGGCGTCGACGTACCCTGTTAAGGAGAGTACACAAAAAAGGTGAAAAAAATTACAGGAAGATACATTGGTGAATTCTTAGGGAATGCGTTATCATGACCCTTGGGAAACGCCACACACGTCCCCCTTTGGGAAATGCTAACACTGACCCCGTATCGAGCACAAAAAGAGGCAGCGAAAATAGAGGAATCAAAAAACAACGCAAAAAAAAAGTTAAGGGGTCAGCGTTAGCGTTTCCCAAAGGGGACGTGCGTGGCGTTTCCAAGGCTGAAGCCAACGCATTCCCGAAGGATCCGCCAATAAATAATCATGCATTTTTTTTATTATTATGAGCGTCAAAACATATTTTGTTATTAGCAGACCCTGAGAACTGGTCTGTTCCCCGTCGAACCAGCGGATATCGTCGTTACCGTTGGGACAAATCCTCGGACGACAAATGAAATGGGCGACACACAAAAAGCGCTCCCAACAATCGATAGCGGCCTCTCCTTTGAAATCACGGGGGCTGCAACCACCGGGTCCAGCTCACTCCCCGGCACGCAGCCAACACGGTGCGAGGCAGGCGCGGCAAGCGGCCCCGACCAGACGGAGTGCGAGAGACCGGCCGAGAGGCTCCTCTTGGGCGCGGGGAGCGAGCGGGTGGCGTCTGGCGGCGCCAGCCGATAGACCGGGCTACGCTGGACGCTACTGCCTGGGGACTCGACTGGCCCGCCGATGGATACAGATTGCCCCGTTGCCGGCAATCGATGCCGTATGCGCTCGCCCCATTCCCGCGTTTGTCGGCCACTTTTCTGTCCCACTCTGGCCTCGCTCCATTGGCGCCCGCCTACGTGTCGCGTGCGACCAGCGTCGAGGGTGGTTGGGTCCCGGAACCAAGTTTTCGAGAGGGGTTCTCGCTCTGCTTGTCAGGCTGCTTGCGCACAGTGGGATTAGCATCGGCTTGCTCTAAAGACCCTTGATAACATCCACGCTTCGCTTGATCGAGTGCACATCCTCCTGTGCCACAACCGCGAGATCTCGGCACAGTCAAGACAACTTCTTCCGTTTAACTCGGGCGGTCTAGCTAGGTTATGAGTAGGATTCCGTGTTTTGTAAAAATATCCAAAAAAATACTCGCCGGTATAATTTTCGTCAATTCAAATTTATATAAAAAAAAAAAAACTGACTTTTGAGGTTACGACGGAAAAAAAAAAAGTAAAAAGACGGTATTTTTTAACTATATTTTATAAAAGCACAGGGTCAGTGTTTCTGAGGGGCCACTTTAGTTTCCTTTGAAATCTCGGACTACTGACAAAAGTGGGTTTAGATTTTAGATCGTCAAGTGTTCAGGACAACGGGTCATAGTACCTCTGAGTCACGACCGAAGTAAGTTTCTAGTCTGGACCATACTATTTATGTGCTTCATAGTGGAAGGAGGGATAGTGTTATTAGAACAATGATAGCTATATGAACCCGTATATATCAATGGATGGGGATTGCAGCTGAAGCTTCCATGCTTTCCAGTGTCTACGCCCAGGAGCATAGTTATTTCAAGGTATCGACTGTTATAGAGGCAACACTTCTTTGTAATATTTGTTGTGGGATAGTTAGTATTGCCCATTTAGCAAACCGCCAATGCCAAATGCTGCCGCTCAACTATCATTCGAATCGGTACAGTGAGTTCTGATGAATTTAGGGTACGAGTAGGTTCCTACTTTTACTTTCATTATAAATTGAGAAAAATTGGGAACAAAAGAAAATTATACTACAAATGTAAAAACAGAAAAAAAAAGAATTGGGAATCTAACAAAATAAACTCCGAAAAACACCCTCCGGAATTTAACGAGAAATAAACTCCGAAAACGCGGAATCCTAGTTATGGGGAATACAATCCGCAGGTCTAAAGCATTGCCACTTCAATAAGGCCACTTCGAACGAGAGTATGGCTCTTTTTACGACGCGCAAGCTGGTGATTTAAAACACAAATAGGATTTTTGACGATTCAAGGGCCCGTTTGCTCGAAGCTGGGTAACTTTAACCGCGGCAGAAAGTTTACTGCATTCTCCTACGAGTGGGGAATTTTAGGTCACGTGATCAGCAGAGTAGGGACGGCGGGGAAACATGGCGGTGCCCCTCCCATCGAGCGACGCTCGCTTTGCAACTAGTCGTACTCGCTGCATGCGTTGTCGGGCACGTTTTATCAGCAATGAATGGTGCAGGAGGCTTTCTCCTTTCCTTACCTCACTTAAATGGCAAAGAATGAGCAATTATCTCGCCCTATTTTTAGATCGTCTTTCGATTTTGGCCGTTCCTAAGCCTAAAGAGCGCGGTAATTGTCGACATGGCAACGTCTTTGGAAGCCTAGATATGGATTGTGTTGACTCGATTGACCGGGCATTGATGGCGCGCAGAAACAGACTGCATACCACTTTTAAGTGGAGCCGAAGTATGCGATTTTAGTTTTATGAAGAAGGTTTTTTGTACAGTTCTTACATGCTGGCCAACCATGCTGCCGGTGTGCCGCCCGCCTTTCACTGCTCACTTGTCCCTCATCGTTTCTAGCACTGAACTTTGCCGTGCTCTAATTTCAACGATTCTCGTCATGACTTCAGACAGCCCACCATTGAATAATTTGGCAAACACGGGTTGATTGGGTTTTATATTACCGATTATTTGTACCATCAGCAACACTTTTTTACTTTCTTAAGGTCAAATGTATGCCGCGCTGCGGCGGAAAACCCGGCCGCGCGCATACTCGGCTCCCGCATGTTCCGAAAGTTTTTCACGAAAGCTACCTACCTATATTCAGTAGATGATACATTTAGGTGACACGAGCTACCACACCATAATAAAACACGGAGCTGTCGCTCATCCAGCCCTTGTCAAACTCGGCTAGGGACTTGTACGTGCCTAATAGGAAACGCGGTTAACTTTTGCCGCAGTTAAAGTTATACCCGTGCCACACGGGTAACTCGAATGCCATTTACAACGAATGACATTTGAACGATCGGCCAATCAGCGCGCGGCACTCCGAGCGTGGGGCGTTCCACGCGCGACAGATCGCGAGCCGATTCGTCGATCACACGAATGTCATTCGTTGTAAATGGCATTCTAGTTGCCCGTGTGGCACGGCATTAACTCGGCTTCGAACGAACGGTCCGGCACATTGGCTGCTGCCGCTTTTAAAGCCCCTTCATAAAATTCACTCCTTACGTTTCTAACTATAGTACCGCCAACCGTGGTTCTGCGAACAGCGCAAGACACGTGCCACTAGCGTGTGCTCCGTCGACATTCGCTCCCGAGGACCGCTTATTTATAAAGTTAATATAAAATTAAAGGAAGACACTTAAGACTGCTTACGTGCAGGCAGGCGAAAGCATTATAGTCCCGCGGCAGAAATGTTTTCGAGTAATGTTTCTACACGTATTAAAGTTTAGGACGAGGTATAGGACGACGTCGAGGACGACGTCCTAGATATCGACACCAAGTGCGGCGTCTAGGACGATGTCAAGGACAGCGTCTTGGACGACGTCTAGGACGACTTCTAGAAAGACGACCTTAAGGACGACGACGTCGAGAACGACGCCTAGAGGACGCCGTCTCGGACGACGTCGAGAAGTCGCCAGGACGACCTCTCGGACGACGTCAAGAACGACGTCTAGGACGACTTCTAGGATGACCTCAAGGACGACGCCTAGAGGACGACCTCTGGACGACCGCAGGACGACGCCAGGGACGGCGTGGTCCTTGAGCATGCGCGATTGGGCGGCGCGTGCTTGATGACGTATTTTATGGCCATTTTCCGGGCACAACGACGCTGCTTTTTCACGCAATAGGGCAAGTAATACCCGTGCCACACGGGCAACTCGAATGCCATTTCCAACGAATGACATTTGAGCGGACGGCCAATCAGCGTGCGACGCTCCGGGCGCAGCACATTCCACGCGCGACAGATTGCGAGCTGATTCGCCGATCACACAAACGTCATTTGTTGTAAATGGCATCCGAGTCGCCCGTGTGGCACGGGTATAAGGTTCTCGCCTTAATAATCTAGACAAAAGTCCCATGCGTTACGGCCGCTTCGGAACGGTGGTGCATAGACACGGACATTATAGTGGTCGCATGGGTGGTCCGACGGTCAGTCCCGATGGGCCCAGATCACTGCCAGCCTTTAATATACACAGATGAGTAGAAAACAAAATCACCTGTAAGCAATCTTGTGCGCGCTACTCGGAAAAAGTAATTGATTACAATTACAATTACTCCTCCTTAAACATGATTCAATTAGGTTACTCGATTACTCGAGTAACCTTATTGACCGTTAGTATAAGATCTAACTGTTACTTCTCGGATTACTAAAGTATGGATTTTCAAAACGACGAGTTTTCTGTCGGTTAGAGAGCGGGTCTTTCGCACAGTCTATTATTAGATGATATTCACCGAAGTTATAAACTACTTATATTCTTAATCCACCGATTTTGGCAAACCATACTCCTGTCCGAGATTCGGTTCGAGGATCCCATGGTACGAAACGTGCACAAAAAAGGGCGCCATTAGAAATGGGAGGGAAAAAGGTAACGGTTAGATATAATTTTAGCGCTACCGAAAGTAATCAAATTATACTTTTGCGATCACTTCCTAATAAATGTTATCAAATAATTATGAAATTACTCCAAAAGTAATCGATTACAAGTAATTTAATTACTTGTAATGAGTGCCGTTCAAATATGCCTCTAAGGTCTGTCTCCCGGTCTTTTCTAGCTTACCTTGCAAGAAAACGTCGGCATTTCGCATTCTGTAAAAATAAATATATAGCTGACTTTCACTCGAACAACTTGGACTCGTCGCGTCCAAAAAAACAAGCCTAACCTTTTTTTTTTTTTTTCGCTTTTCGGTCGCTTTTTTCGTTCCTTTTCTCGAGGTCACCGATGTCAGCACTCATGATTTGCCGGGTTCTGCTCCCACCTTGATCCCCCTGCTCATTTTAGAGCTGTGCCGTCATTTGTTTCCAAGGGCCGCACGAGGCATGCCCCTCGCGCATTGGAGCATTTCATGCTACAATAGACCATTTGCTATATTACCCAAGCATCAAGGAGAATGCAGGGATTGGTGTTCCACGCGCCACACGCGCACGCCTTCCCCGTATAAAAGATTCGAAGTAAATAACCCAAATAAAGCGTTGACGAACGCGCGTGCAAGATGCTATTTGTTTTAGGTTTTTGCTTTAGAAAAGTTACTACTGCTGAGGCCAGCACGTGCGGCGCGTGGAACACCAATCCCTGCATTCTCCTTGATGCTTGGGTAATATAGCAATAGGTCTATTGTATGACGAGCAGAAACACATCAAGGGGCTTTAGCCGCTTAGTACTGTCGCGATTACTTTTGTGCAGGAAAAGACACAAGACGATGGAAGAACAATTTCCACTGTTTGCTGCCCTGGCTCGGCAACTTTGACAAAATGCAGCCAATGCCACAAGCACGAGAGCACGAGGTCGCTGCTTTGAGGCGCTCTTTCGTTGAACGAGCGCTCGCGCTAATAATGGACGCCTCAAAGGCAGGAGCGCGGGCTAGCTCGCGCTTGTAGCCTTGGCTGTAGTCCAAAGTTAAAGGGGCGGGCAACGATATTCAATTGGAATGTTTTTCACTTTACACGAACTTACTGGCACTATACTCCGTTTCACCTTATGTTGTACCGCAGACAAGGCTAGAAGCGCGAGCTCATAGCGTTGGGAGCTACTCTTAACGCACGAGAGCTTGTGCCGCCAAGCTGTGCCCTAGAGCAAGGAGCTCGTGCTTGTAGCCTTTCCTGCGGTACATCATAAGGTGAAACAGAGTATAGTGGGACTCAAGGATACTCGCACGCAACGCCACTGGCCAAGAAACTTCTTTGTTGCGGTGTAATTTCAAGGACAAAAGCGAGCGTTTTCATTCAATCTCTCCTTCGCGAAACTTGATATACGTAACTGGCGGATCGCAGTATACTCCAGGGACGATATTTGAATGCGGCTAATAGATTGGACTCGAGCATTGCGTGGGCACTCGATTTGGGCTCGTGATAATCGATAGCTCGAGAAGCATTCGGGTAGTGGCCCGTGTCCAATCGCTGCAACGACGATAATAGCCGAACCATAGCAATGTCCGGAACTCGGCGCGTGTTCTGTGGCTCGCCAACACCAGCGCGTGGCTATGACCAACATTGGCGGTATATAATCGGCTCCAAATCACGTGGCCGCTTCTTCTAGCTGCGGGTTGAGGGGGTGAACGCTGCTCGTTTTTCTTTAAATGTTTGTGCGACTTCGATTTCGTGTGGTAAAAAACGAACAGGGTTTTCACAGGCCATTAACGCCAGGGACCTGTTCTAAGCTGTATTTGCGCAAAGTACA
Organism: Ixodes ricinus; assembly: GCA_037355805.1. Taxonomy (NCBI): domain Eukaryota; kingdom Metazoa; phylum Arthropoda; class Arachnida; order Ixodida; family Ixodidae; genus Ixodes; species Ixodes ricinus. The sequence goes on from JAZHYW010064505.1 coordinate 197,362, forward strand.
AAAATCGCTGATTGCCCCTTTAAGGGTGAACGGAGTATAGACGGCTGTCTCCGTTGGTGGACCGAGGGGCGGGAGCTCATCAGAGTGCACGTAGACGAACGTCAAGGGCAATTCACACGCTTGCTTTGGAGCCGACGAAGCTGTTGCCGTAGCAACCATCGCGCTCGGTCGGACTCGACGCAGGTGTGTGAATCACCCCGTAAGTCTAATGGCACGGTGACACATGAGAAAAAATCGCTGCCACCGAGGCGGATTAGAGCGCGGCAGGAAACCGAAGGTGCTTACATCTATTTATGCCGCCGGTATATCGTTCGATCTTGTAGCGTAGCGTTCTTTGCGACAAAAATGCGCGAGTTAGTTTTTTCGCCTGCTTTTGACAAGCTCTTGGAGTTCGTCCACTTTGTCTACAACGAGTAGGCTTGAGTTTCACATTCTTGACGGTGGATCGTGTATTGCCGCGCTCGTTTCGCGACACGGAAGGAACCACGTCAAGATAGACAAGTTTGACCGCAGAGAAAAAGACGAGATTACGTCGATTTTTCTCCCGTGTGAGCTAATCGATATGTAGCAGGAAATGCAGCGCAAGCCAAACAAGCGGTGGTGCACTTTTGGCGGTGGTGAATCCCCCACGCCTTAAAAACCGCGAAAAAGAGGGAACGCGCGCGCGCTGCCTTCTTCCCTGTTTTCGCAATGTTTTCCTTACCGTGGGAAATGTCATTTCTATGCTCCGTTCGCCCTTAAAGGGCCTCTGACACGCCAAAAATATTCGAAGTGCCCGCCAGTGCCCTGTGACGTAACAATGTACCGCAAGGTGTCGGGGCGGTCAGAAGGGAGGCACCGACCTACGTCACTAAAAGTGGATTCGCCGGAAGTCACGTGAGTTTCACTCCTCGTGCTCTCCACGAACGTGCTTAAGAATTTTTATATTTTTATTCTGGTCTTTTTTACGAGCGGTTGTAGAAAACGAAGTTTCAGTTCCACTAGCTTTTTATCGCTGCACCGTTGGTTAGTTTGCGTGCTGTAAAAGTTGAGGACGAACAGTCACTGGATCGACGTGATGGAGATCAATGATGAAACCGTTGCGAGTACAAGCCAGTGTACAAGTGCATTCCATCAGTCCGATGGTACAAAGCCATACTGGGCACAAAACAAGCTATCAAGTTTTGAAAAAAAAATTTAGAACGCTCGCAGAAATTAGGATTGCTAGCATACGACAGCCCGATCGCATTGTTGAAGGTTCAGACACCGAGGTCGTCGAATCATCGGATACTCTCCAGGCTGAAGATGCCTGCCGTCTAGAGAATACGAACTGGTGAGTGAACCAAGTACAAGTAAACGTTGAGCATAAAGAACGTGTTTTGTCTAGAACATGACAAGAACTTGTTTACTAGGTTCACTGACTCCTCTTCTTCTACCTTTACAGCAACATTAGGGGATGAAAAGCAAATAAAAGAAACCTTGTCTGCTTGGATTGCTCGCGGAAATGCGGAGAATAACACAAATATTTATAAAAAATATTACACGCGGTCGCGGTAAGCACGAGGAGTGATACAACTCACGTGACTTCCGGCGATGCCTCTCTTCTGACCGCCCCGACATCTTGCGGTACATTGTTACGTCACAGGGCACTGGCGGGCACTTTGAATTGGGCTTTGTATTTCTATTTTTTTATTTTGTAGCGTAAGCTACACTGGCCGAGGTTGAGCAGTTTCGCGTGGCTCTCATAATGAGCCGTACTCCGTGCTGCGCAAGCGTGAGGAGCAGTGACGTCACACGGCGCACAGCTGGCGGGGCGGAGCCGCCGTCGCCGCGGGTATCCGCGGGCACCGCTACCAGCGCGCGCGCCTCTCAATCTGCGCAAGCGCGAGGAGCTGTGACGTCACACGGCGCACAGCTGGCGTGCCGGAGCCGTCACCGCCGCGGGCTCTACCGCCACCGCGCGCGTCGCCGGTCTTCGCATTCCAGGGAGTGACGTCATTGCCGCGGCAGACGCACTGGCGCCGCAGCGTGCCCAGCCGTGTGCCTCCGTTGCGTAGTAGCCAAGTCTGACGCTGCACCGGAGCTGCTTGATAGCGACTCTCATTTTGTGCGCATAAGCTCATGCTACGTATATCCTGGCATAGCCGAGCTAAGCCACCGCAATTTTTTTTTATACTACTCAACTCCAAAGTGAAACAATTTTTCGGTGATGTTCTGATACACCATTTTAACGCCTAGAATGAAGAAAAAATTGTTTTTTTTGGCGTGTCAGAGGTTCTTTAAGCGGAAACTGCAGTCAATGCCACAAGCACAGCTCGAGGTCGCTGCTTTGATGCGTTCTTGCGCAGAATGAGCGCTCGCGCTAGAAATACATGTCTTAAAGCAAGGTGCGGGGGCTAGCTCGCCCCCCCCCCCCCTTTCCCCCTTATTTCTGCAATCACCTGCCCATACCTGGTATACGATGTCTGTATGACCCTTCTTTCCAAGGTGGACTTTTCCCGCTTATACAGCTGACTTCGCTTTGGAGCATTCCCTGTCTTCACTTCGTTCCTTCGTCGCTCCTGGGATATTTCTTGTGTAGCAGAGGGCTGTGGTGTTAGGAAAAGTTGTGCTTCCTGCATGCCGGTCGTGGTATGGACGGAAACTTACACTCATGGCAACATCTTTTCGGCATCTTTATTTCGAGTAATACCCCATTTTTATTGGCAAAAGAGAAAAAGAAAAAAAGAAAGGGTGTAGGTACATGGAACACCCTTAATTGTTTAAGGCTCTAGAAAGTGTCTGTACAATGGTGTTACAGTTGATTTTTAACACGCTTCAGGTTTAAAGTGTTTGCTTTATTTACACCCGTTTGAAAGAGCTTGTTTTAGCTACTATGTGGAATAATTATTGTGTGAACCAAAGATTTGTTTTTAGATATATTTCTTGATGTTAAATATACAAGGTGTTTTTCTTTTCCTTTTTATCAAATACAGTGTAAGAAAAGAACGTGAAAGCTACACGAATGCGGTTTGTGAAACTGAGTTATACGGCCAGGCGGACACTATGTTCAAGAGAGAATTCAACTACAAAGATGACTAATTAACGAAAATTCACTAATTTATTTTTAACTGGACGTTTTAGGGCACATGTTAATATTGAAGAAATAAAGGCAATCAACGTCAACGTCAGCCCAGTTTTAAAAATCCTGGATCGAGCACGCAGTTGGATTTAGTCATTGTCAAATTTTGTTCTGGAAATCTGTCGATACCGAAACCAAACGCGCGATGCCCGCCGGAAGGACAATTGTCGCTCGACGCCGGAGGGTCACGTGTTAATGACGAAATCCGCGTCACTATTCTGTGTCACAGCGCCCCAGAGCTGATTGCAATCGCTGCTCCGTGACTGGCGAACTAAAGCAACAATCTAAGCCACCTTATCGGCGCCGACAAGTTGCTTTCCCAGACGAAAATGTCCATTTTCAACAGAATTTATATAAAAATAGTGTATAGAGGCTAGAGATATTCTATAGAAAATGTATCCACTTTTCAATCCACTCTCCATAGCTTTTTGGCCGCAATTATTGTTTGTGGACATTCTATAAAACTTAGTGTATAAAGTTTGGATAGGAATTTTGCAGAAATGGCATAGAAAACAGATAGAAATTTTAGCAACGTTTCTTTCCCTTCATAACAAGAATAAATCAGTTTTTCGAGAGAAAAAAGTCAAATTCTGAATATTCATTTTAGGTTTATCTCGGGGGGGGGGGAGGGGGGGAACTCACGGAAACATGCACTCGCCACTTGCCGTTTGCACATACGCAGAGATCACAAATACACGCCGGGGAGGACTCATAACACTAGTAATTCAGTAGTTGTTGACTGCCCCACTGTTATATATACAATATACCCCACATTTGTGTTTTGTTTTTTGGCGCGTGCGAACTACTCTCAAGACTGTGACTGTGACGTGTAAAAACTTTAGAACGGTAGCCTCTACTGCGTTTCGCCTTATCTGCGGGCGGGGCCGGGGCTGAGAGCGCGAGACCAGCGCTTTTAGCGCTTCTCCCCAGCTCGCGCGCTCGAGCAAAGCCTGAACGTGCGGAGCTTTCGTGCTCGTGCTTCCGGCTTTGCCTTCGCTCGCACGTGGGGTGAAGCGAAGTATAGTTAGGTCTAGGGTGCCTTCATGTGCGCTTTGCTTAGGGTGGAGTCATCCGGCCATTTTGTCCAGACACTTTTATTTTCCTTTTTGTTCGCAAGCGCGTGAGCAGTGTCCCTGCACGCGTCTGTGGCGCTGACTGTGCTATGGCGACATTTTGTTTTCGTCGATTTCTTTGTATTTTCCCCGTGAGCGTGTGCTGTCGGCATCGGGTACTACAAGGGTGGCATCACCCTAAACAGAAGGACATTGAGGCACCCTAGTTAGGTCGATATAAGTACTCTCATTATTTATTTTGTGCTTGCTGGTGCGCGCTATGGGGTTCTGTCGTGCATAGCACTGTTTGAACATATGTCACAGTTCGTCTTAACGGCCCTAATCATTTTATTTTATCTTTTTATTTTCGCCCGCGAAACGTGTTTAGTCATTATTTTGCTACCGCTGCCCTTGTCATCCCCGGACCCCTTCATCACCATATTTTCCCTTCCCTTTCCTCGCATTCACCCTCATCAACCTACAATAACCCAGGCCCGTGAAACGTGCCCACCGTGAGTGAGGCAAATGTCACGTCTGGCAAACAACACAACCAACCAACCAACCAACCAACCAAGTCAATTACGTGAACGAGGACCATCTGAGATTATAAAAAGATTACAAGTATGTTGCGGTATTTTTTTTCGCACATAATTTATACGAAATGTGGTTTATAATGGTTGGTTAACCGTATCTTCAACTATAAACAATACAAGAGGCGATAATTAATTGACACAGTCGATAAAAGCAGCCTCCGGAAAGAGGCTCCAACTGGTCGGTGTGATGTCGCTTCACCGCACTGCATCTTATTATTATATCGATTCTAGTCTATAAAATATTCTATAGAAATATGGGGACAAGAAGTCTATTGTCGAGTGGTGATGGAAATTCTATAGCATTTCTATCGTCCGTATCCTATACACTTCGGTTGAACAAAAGTCTATAGAAAGTCTATTGAGAATTGTCGATACGGCGTGAGTGAATAGGAAGTTTAAAGAGTCGTTAAAATGTGGACAGGATTTCTATACACTGCCTGAAATACTTTTTGTAGGGGCTGGTTTGCTGAGCAAGGTCACTGAAAAACACGTGACCCTCCAGCGTCAAACGAGGGTTGTCCTTCCGGTGGGAATCGCGCGTTTGGTTTCGGCATCGACAAATTTCGATAACAAAATTTGACAATGAATAACTCCAACTGCGTGCTCGATCTGGGAGTTTTAAAAACCGCGCTGGCCTTCAGAATTGATTGCCTCCATTTTTTTAGCATAAACATATATGCCCTAAAGTGTCCAGTTAGAAAAAGTAATTAGTGAATGTTCGTTAAGTAGTAATCTATGAGTCGCATTCTCTCTTGAACAAAATGTCCGTCTGGCCGCATAGCTTCCTTGCAGAGACCGCATTTGTGTAGCTTTCATGGCTTTCTGTAGAAATATGTATATTAAAAACAATTTAAAAACAAGACACTACGTTATGGTTTATGTGAAATACGTTTAACCCTCGCAATTGCGGGGACGGTCACCTGCATATGAGTGGCTTTGAACTGTCGAGTATATGAAGTGGTGGAGCAGTGAACAGGGTCGTGATTTTTTATCGTGCGTTATTCGCTACATAAGTATTTCCCATTTTTGAGCATGTGACAACCGCGGTGCTTGGTGCTTATAAACGTGTTGCTCATAAATGAATATCCCTAGAATTACTCTAAGATCGTCCGCATTCTACTTTTAGAGTGATCATCAGCGTCCCAAGGGTGTTGCTGTAAAACCCTTGGGGTGTTAGCTCTGGGGCAGGCTGATTTACACCCTTAGGGGCTTAAATGTTTTTACTGTCTACAGCCGTGGTGAGCGGCACTTTCCGTCTCAAGCCGCTGTAGCTGTCCATCATTACCTTTCCATATATCCTTTTGTGAACACCAAATGTAGCGATTAATCCCACTTCTAAGGGCCGGTTGCACCAACGCCGCTTAGCGAAAAGCGGAGCTTAGTCGGGAACCTAAGCTCAGTTTCGGTTTCGTTCGGTTGCACCAAAATCGCTTATCGCTAAACCTAGCACTAAACTACGCTTAACTTGAGCGCCCAACATTGGGCGCTTTGCTTTTGCTTGTTTCTTAATCCTGGATTATAAACATGGCGGCTGGTTTGTGGCGGTCGACGCGGTGGACGAAATTGGTTGTACAAAGTGTTTTAGGCCACAACAGCGTGAGAGTCTCGACAGAATGGCCTTCGATTGTGACAAGGATGCAAAATATTGTCTCGTGAAGTGTTTATCGACCCCTGTTTTCAAGTTTGCTCTCCACTCTCAGTGCGTGTTAGCCCTAACCGAGATACGGACGGAGCTGTGGGGCTCACGTCTGTCTTCCCGTTGGTTTTTCTGTGAACGAGCCTGTTCGTGTGTACTTACTGATTTTCGCATAACTGTCACGTATTGCTATTTAACACCTTGTTAATTTCTGCTTGCAAAGCATATCCTTTAATCCGATCGGTGCGTTGAAATAGTAGCCGTACGTGATCTCGGCCATCAGCTGATTGTCGACACTTCTGCCGGTTGCATCAAATTGCGGTTAATTTTAATAATAAAACTGCAAAAATTCAATTTCTTTAGTTTTGAGACAACCTTCAGTGAATTTTCCTTGTCTCGCGAGTAGAATCTTCACTTCAGAAAACTGCGTTCTATAACCGCAACTTTTCTGGTGATCGTGCTTTTTAGAAATGTTTTGCTTTATATCTTTCATTCGTGGCGACGACAAATCGTAACGACTACAATGCGAGATTCGTTCAGCGCTGTATTGGGGCAGGCTGGGGCAGGTGATGCGAAGAGACAACCGTTCTCGTGGGCACGATGTGATGTACTAGTGGGAGTTTTCTATACTTCGAAGTCTGCCGCCGTCTATTTGTATGAACTCAAGATCTGCCTATTATCACTCGCGAACAAGCTTCTGGTTCTCTATCAGCAGGAATAAAAAAAATGGTTCTGGGCGACCTTTGCGTGTTCAATAATTGACAGTTTGTATGATCATCAAGGGATCTACCAGTAGTATCGCTTTGATGTATTGATAGTTATACCTTCTTTGCTTGTCACTAAAGCAAAAGATACGTAGTTCCATTACCAAAGGGTTTGACACAATCAGTTCAACGACGGTACAGTGCAGTTTTGTCACCTTGCTGATAGCAACGAGTACGGTCGATGCAAGATCTCGACGACTTCTATTCGACGATTTCCGGGCATTTTCGCAGCTGCCGTGGCGAGTTCGTCGCTGTTCTGAACTTCATCGGTCTCAGGCATGACTTGATTTCAGTAGTCATCTTACCTGCCTACTTATTCTCGATGATGTTTTGTCTTCAGCGATGTTGCGAGTAGAGAGTCCTTTTCGCGTTCGGTGAGATTTGGGGCCCCCGATGGCTCCGTTATCTCAAAATGTGAGCACGAAAACTACTGTCACTGTCAAAATATTCTGTTATCAACCGATATTAAACACACAATCACAGATGTAAAGAGCATTCGTGTTTATTTAAAGCTTTGAGTCCTGTTTTTGAAAGTTAAGCGAAAAAATGATTGAATTTGGAGACCTTTAATTCGTTACTCACCGAAGAAATACAGCGAAAAGCAGACGCCAACTACTACTATTGCGGCAGTTTTTTTTTTCTTTTTACATCACGTGATTCCTCTCCGCCAATCGCATTCATCCCTCTGAGCGTTCCCTAGTTCGCTCTGTTTGTCCCTACATTCCCTAGGCAAATCCAGCGTTTAGCTAGGGGCGCGTCTGTAAAGCCGGGTTAACGTTGGTGCAACCGGAATTTAAACCCGTGCTTATCAAGCTCGGCTTAGGGCGCTAAGCCGACTTTGTAAAGAGCCGCTTTGGGTTAAGGTAAGCGACGTTGGTGCAACCGGCCCTAAGTAGGTTACTTTTTTATTACTGTCATTTTCAGTGTCATTCGAGGAATATATTCTGTTGACGGCGTGTCCAGAAATGTACTAGAGCGGTAATTACAATGTCGTGAACCTTATTATTTCCTAACTATTTGGGACGTATACTCTACGATTCAAAGGATTTAGCTTTCACGCGCATGGCAAGAATGCGTTTTTAATGCGAAAGCATTAAAGGGACCATGAAATGACCTTTTGACTTTTGCCAGATAACTTTTACATTAAACCTTCAACTTTCACTGAATGCCGAACAGGCATCCGTTTTCGTCTCGGTTCATTAACTTCTACACAAAAAATAATGAAATATCGACTTTTTCTTTCTCTCCAACTAACAACAAAACATGTTGCGGCGTAATTTTGACGGTCGTGACGTACGCTGGGACAGGAACCGGAAGTTCTCTCGGCAGTAGGAGAGTGGGAGCGTTAGCGGCGGCGAGTTGGGGGTGTGCCGGTAGGTTTTACTGCGCTGATGTCACCGACGTGTTTTCTGAATCGACGCCTCTCATCGCCGTGATAGCCATGGACACATCGCAGCTGTAGCGAAATTCAATGAGATATGTTGCGCTACAGCGACAGCATGGGACTAGTCTCATACGCCGGTATGCGTGTTGGGAAGTGCGGCGAGTCTTCCGGTGAAGACTCCAGAAGTCAACCCAACTGTCATTGTTGGTAAAAGGCGGCCCATGTCAATCGTTTGCAAAGCGACGTAGATGGAAACGAATCGCCGCGGCGTTTTTCACGGCCTCGGAGATGCAGGAGCGAGCCGACGTTAAAAAAGATACGTTTGAACTACGACAGTGTCAGCAAGAGCCGCATAAATACCTGTTCACACCCTGAGTGGACGCGCGCGTTTGATGGAAGTGCTGTATTCGCGTTGTGGGTGAGCGCTTCGGGACCGATCTTTTACGATTGCAACTCGATACTAACGCGGCACTCGGCAAAGGAAGGTTGGCCCGGCATTGAACGTAGCTCCCACGAACTTTTTTAGCTCGACAGTGACGTGCAGTCGTGTCAGAATAAAAATGGCATACTAATAACAAAGTGTACATACCGTGTTACGAAGGTAATCCATACGGCGTTTATTCGAGCTCTTTATCACACAAAACGAGAAGATAGAATTGACGAGAGTTCCTTTTCGACGACAGTGTTCATCAACACTGCCTCGGAAAACAAGGAGATGACAAGGGGAAGAGATTGACCTCACCTGTTAATCTAAAATTGAGGTCAGCGATCAAACTATAACACGGGAAGGGTCCACAAGGGTCGCGCGGGCATATTCCATTCAGCACGCCGGCCGGTCGTGGGCAGACGATCTTGGCCAAGTACCGTGCAACGCTGCGCCGAGTCGGAGTGCCTGCTAGGCCTATATTCTGCGCAGCTCGCTTGATCGGAGTCGGTGGATTCCTAGCCGTTGTAGCTTTTCTCGGGTGTTTGTGGATCCAGCGTTCTTGTTCGTCGTGGTCTGTTTCAAGTACTTTTTCTTGCTGCTTGAGGTCGAGACGCGCGAGAAGAACACGTAGAAAAATAAACGTTCGTTGGTCGTCGCGACCAAGCGACGCTGCCGGCCATGCTGATTTGATCGTAAAATGTGCGTAAAGGCTGAACTCCATGGAACGAATTATGTGGCGAACGCCGCCCGACGGCACGCTCGCTTTGCGCGCGACGTAGCAGGAACTGTGCTGATTCCACGCGCAGAGCAAAAGCCGCCGGGCGAAATTCGTCAGTTATTCGCAACATATTCGTCCCATGGAGTTCCTCCGGAGCTGGCTCTCAGCTTCGCTTACCACACGATAGATGGCGCTTGGCTCTCAGCATTATCAAATTTGGCAATTTTCGCCACACATCTCTAATTATGCTACAAAATGTGGATCTGAATATTATTTAACAAAACTTTTAGGAAACATTTGCCGGCTATTTATTGTTTATGATCTTGGTGCTGGTGAGGTAGGCGCTTACCCAATAGGCGACGTGGATTCGGCTGACGTGCTGCAGTTCCGCGGATGCATAGCAGTGAAAAGTCAGAGAGCTTTCGAAGGAAAGAAGGCGCAAAAGAGTCCAGTTTTCTTTTAAAAGTTCTATAGCAAAGAATTTTTTTGGCTCCCTATTTTTGTGTTTTTGTGTTTCTTTTCACACCTTTTACGGCGTCCGGTGGATGAAATTCGATTTCAGAATCGTTTCATGGTCCCTTTAACTGCCCATGGAGCTGAAGCCGGCGTTTGCTGTAACAGCGAAACGAGCCTTAAATTCCCGTTTGCTGCGACGCGTCAAGCGAGATGCTTCGTCACGGAAGCAGGCGGAGCCGCTCAAGGTCGAAGCGGACGCGCCTCAGAAATAAAACACAAACAAAAGCACAGCAACGCAGATGCATCGTCACGGAAGCAGGCGGAGCCGCTCAAGGTCAAAGCGAACGCGCCTCAGAAATAAAACACGAAAAAAAAAGAAACACAGCAACGCAGATGCATGGTTACGGAAGCCGTGGAGCCGACGGCGTGCGCCGCGCCTGCGAAGAGGGGGAGGGTGATGCCACCGCCGGAGCGCAGTCTGAAGAAGGAAGACGGCGTGCTGCTTGTAGGAATGCGCTGCGTGTACGAATGCTTTCTCATTCCTACACATAAGCAGTCAAGTGTCTTTCCGAGCTTTTCTCTCAATCTTTCTATCGCATGAGTTAAATGGATCGTTGGCGGTTGGCCCTCTGAAGGGTCTGCATAAATTGATTCCTTAATGCATTCTCGACGATTTTGTACGGAGATTCACGAAGATGGAGCGTTTCGTGCTGCGAAATTTTAAAGAAAGATTTTACTCGATTAAAGAGTAAAGACCTAGGAGCCTCATTCCGCTACCTACATGGCGTCCGTCAGTTAAAAAAAATATGTCTGATTGGCGCAACCGCCGACAGATGTAAGAGCGTGGGCGCGCAGACACAGATCTCCGGGAACGGAATACCATGAAATGGTTTTGAATTATATGCGGCGCCGGTTATTTTGCAGTGCAGTGCACGATTTTGCCACTCCTAACAATAAAACACACTGAATGGGCACAAACCTAACGAAGATTTTTTGTCGGGCTATTTCGACTATATGTCAACGGCTGACGCGATCTCGTGGCTGTTGCTTCGTCCGGACGTCTTTCGTTTGCAGAAGGCCGCCGTACGTAGTGAATTGACCCACTTAATATTTTAGTCCTTACTCGGACAAGCTGATTCTTGGAAAATTGGATAAACAAAAGACACCATCCTTTGCCACCTCCGTACAAAATCTTAGTGCGATAAGTGAAAGAACCGACTTACGCGGACCCTTCAATTGAGCCAACGACCTTTTTGACTCACGCGGTGTATAAACGTATATTCTCGAACGGCAGCGAGTAAGTCATTTCCATTCCCCCTGAGCGCAGTGTCGTTAAATGTGTAATTGCGTGGGGACATGTGGCAACACCTCGAGTCAAACAATAAAAAACGAAGCTAAATATCCAACTTCACTCATAGCCTTGGCCCAGTGTTGTACGGAACGGCGTTCAGGGGAACGACGTTCCTGAAACGTGTTCTTTTGAGGACGAATGGAGGAACGTCTTGCATCTTGCATTGGTGTAACTGGAACAAAAATCGTTACGATAAAAAAAAACCAGAAAAACGAGGGGTGTTTTTTATTTTATTTATCTGCAGTTGTACGCAAGGTTTGCAGGTATTTAGGATTTTAATATGGAGTATTTCGATCACAAACATCAAGCCGATGGGAAAATATCCGAGAGATAGTCGAAAACAAACAACTGGAAGAAATGTGTTCATGGCGCCTCAACACGTAGTTTAATGTGGATATTCTCACTCGCTTATTTTATCTACAAATTATCGAGCAAAATATTTATTTAAAATACGCAAATGGAACGTTGATGTGACGACACGTTTATGCAGCGAAAAAGCTCTCCTTTCGAACAACTGGAACTAGTAGCGGGAACTCGTTCCAAGACTGAAAAGGAACGAAAAACGTGGGCCGAATTTTCGTTCCATTTGGGTGGGTGTCTCGGAGGGGGGGGGAGGGAGGGGGGGGGGCGTATACAACACTGCCTTAGACTATCAACGAATTCTTTTTGTATGAGCGTATTTCTAGTCGGTCCAGGCCTATTTAGCGTATAGTCAAAATAGCGTGATTTGATGTAGACTCTGCGTTGAGTGCTAACGGCGGTACAGTTACATTATTCTATACATCGAACCTATTCTGTTCTTCGCAGGATTTATCTACGAATGGCGTCTATTGTACTGCTTTCCGACAAGAAACGTCACTTTCCATGTGTTCGCTCTTTACAACTATACTATTCATCTGAATTACAAAGGACTGAAACGAAAGCACCCAATCCAGGAAGGACCGCTGATGCGAATTAACGAGCCCCGAAGCCAAGAGAGGGGGTTGCAGGGGTAGGTAGCACTGTCTTTTCACGCCTGGCAGGAGTACATGGAGAAGCTGCAGCCATTGATTTGGGAGGAGCTAGGTGGTGCGCCCGGGGAGTTCAGGGCTTTGCCACGTCCCGTGAGCTCGGATTTTGGGTAGCTTTCTTTTGGCGAGTGCATAAGGCGGAGGTTCAAAGTTTCGCTGCCGTGGGCGATCAATGGCCGACACCTCGAGCTCGCTCGTGATCTTCTTTCGTCGGCGCTGGCTCGTTCAGCCCAGTGGCAGCTTGTTTATCGAAGCGTTGTCTAGTTAGGCGGCGAAGAGCACGCTCACTGAAAGCGTGCGCGGCATTCGAGGGCGCCTCGCGAAACTCGAAGAAGAGGCGCGTTCTTCTCGAACAATTTTTCGCCGAGAGCAGGCCGAAAAAGAAAAACAACGGGCGCTATTTCGGCGAAGCGTGGTCTTCGTCGTGGCTCCGCGTGAGTCGAGGCAGCGCGTCCAATAGCTCACTGCGAGCCTTCGACAGGAGCTCCCGTTAATGGACAACGGTGAGCGATACTCAATCGAAACCTGGGCGGAACTCGAACTTAATCGGCGCGCTGTCGTCGGGGCGAGGGCAGCGGAGCGAATGCGTATTTGGAGCTCAGTGCTTGTTTCCAGCGAGTCCCAATGAGTTGCTCCGTTCGGGCGCATTTACTGCGGCAACCGGTTAAGGGCTCTGAGTGGCCCTCCCAGGGGCTTGGGATAGATTTCCTTCCAGGGAATTCATTTTCTTATTATTTTTGTTTCGTCTATCGCTCGCTTCGCCGTGCTACCGGGTCCTCCAGGGCCCGTCATTGGCCGTAATTGCAGCCTGCCCGCTTGTGTTTCGAACCGCCCTCCAGAGCAGCTCTAATTGACTGTCTGCTGCGCTTGTTTCTGCCCAATGCAATGCGCAGCAGACCGAATTAGTGTCCCTTCCGACGCGTTGCGTGACCCGTGCCCTGCCCATCACTGCTGCATGGGCTGCTTCATAGATGACGCTACTCATGAACAGAAGTGTGCGAACGCTGTCGCACTGTTTCCGTTCAGCACCCAGCAGACCGTTAACATGGCGCGCTTGCGATCAAACTTTCGTTTCTTCCTTGCCTATGCTTTCCCCAGGCTCAGAATTTGTAGATGGAGTCATCTCGGGTATCGTGTAGCAAATCAGCTTTTTAAGCAGGTTGACCTGTTCGTGACTGTAAATAAACAACTATTCCCTCTTTCACTTGCGCCTATCAAAACATGACGCGTGAAAAAAAAATAGTTTACGTGCTTTGGGGGTTTGGAAGACGTCTTGTTGGGTGCCGGGCATGAGAGTTCTCCTTTCGGAATTTGACTGCGCGTATACCTCCGGATGAGGCGAAAGCTGGTCGGCGGTCGGGTAATATTACGCCTTGACATGCAGCTCTCCATTTTCTTTCTCTATATCTGCGTGCGTTGGGCCAGACTTGTGCCCATCTCAAATACTCTACTCAAATTACTGTATTTTAAATACTTTTTTTTACTATCTTGGTATCTTGCAGATACTTTTGATCGAGAGTATTTGATACTGTATTTTAAGTACATTTCTGAGTATCTTATATTCATTATCTCAAATACATTTTTGCATTCCACCATTTTCCGAGTTTTTGGGTATGAAGTGTCGTGGACGTGGCACGAGCAAACGTGAACATTCTTTCGAGCAACCAAATTCTGTTGCTAGCTCCGATTAGCTACGGTGACTTCGATTGAGCTCGTGAAAACATCGCTTTTGTGCCGATAGTGACTCATACTTCAGCCCAAAGTTCGTACAACCAAGGTTTTCCCCTCGCCTTCCCAAACGGCGCCTTTTGTTTTCTAGAGTTTTCCCCAAAAATCCTCAAACAAAAGGGGTGGTTTTACGGAAGTAAATGTTGCCACACTGAGGCGCAATGAAGAACTTGAAGTGACCCACGACAATGCGACTTCAGTGTCAAGAAAATAAAAAAATAGAAGAAAGTGAGAAATGGACACAAAAAGCAGACACTTCTTTTTCTTTTTTTTTTTACAAAAATAAATTTTGGAGAAGGGGAACAAGAGGGACAAAGACAAACACGTCTCCAAACACAGCTAGGTGACCACCGCGCAACCGAAGAATCCGCCTGGTCCTGGTGTCGAATCCAGGGACCTCTCCATTTCCAGTGGAGCGCTCTATCAACTGAGCTAACCTGGAGTTAGACGTCAGTAGAGCAAACGCTTTTTATCAGCTGACACCAGTCTAACACCAACAAGGGTGAACGGCTTGCAGTTTTAAGGTTATGACTATAATGCAATTACATGCAAAGGTGCAAGCGAGCTGGACAAGAATGACGAAAATAATCCCTGGAGAAGGGGAACAAGGGAGACAAAGGACAAACACACGTATTTCCAGGCACAGCTAGGTGACCGGTGTTGTGTTTGGAAATATCTGTTTGTCCTTTGTCCCCCTTGTTCCCCTTCTCCAGGGGTTATTTTTGTCATTATGGTGCAGCTCGTTTGCACTTTTACATTTAATTGCATTATGGGCACTATTTTTTTTTTGCTTGTATATTTGATCCCGCTACAACAAAACGTCAAGGTTTTTTTTTTTTTTTTGCCCGTTCGGCAGTTATTGTTTTCGCGAACACTGTCTGTAAACGAACATTGACAAGCAGAGAACAGGACAGGAAACGAACTACGAGGTGGAGGACCTCTCAAAATGCCAACGAAGCGTCCCTCAGCGTTGAGTGTCTTTCTGAACGCAGCCTACTTGAAGGACGTGCGACCAGTGCCGTGGCTCTTATGTGGGCTCTCTTTGTTATCCATTCATTTATTTTTGTATCCCAAGTTCGTTTATAGTGAACTCCCCATATAGGGAATATGAATTGTAGTTAAACGATGCGTCTAATGTCATAATAGCTGAAGCGAATCTTTTTTGTTTTTATCTTTTTGTCCCAGAAACGTTTTCTAACATGTATCAGTGATATCCTGCTCCTTATAGTTGGACTGTATAGAAAAGTCCTACGATGTATTCTTTTGGCCGTTTTGTGTTGTTGCGTACTAATAAACCATTCTGCTAGACCATATTGGCGCAACTGTATAATTGTGATTGTCGCTGACGTGGATACCATTTACGCAATGCGTAAGTATTTGCAAAATTAATTGAATTGCATTTCTAAGTATTTGTACTCTATTCAAGATACTTGGCAGTGAAAGTAACTTGAGTAGTATTTTAAATACTTTATGAAGCATGTATTTAGTAACTTAAATACTTTTATCGAGTATATTTGTCCAACACTGCGTTGGGCCATTGGCATATGTGATGCTCGTAACTTTTTCGCCGAATCTACTGTCTAATATATTCCGTCCGGGGTGAAAGGGTGCGGGGTAGAGAAAGAGAGAGGTTGTCGTAAATTGCCGAACATCTGCCGGCGGCATACAGAAATGATCCTGTGGCGTTACACGTGTCCCTCTCTACCCACCAAAAACAAAAAGAAAACGTAGCAACGATTTTTTTTTGTTTATGTTGGGCATGACTTTCGTAACCCTTTACCTAGATTATTCTGTGGTGCACTACGCACGTTGCGTGCGTCAGCGACCGAGAATGGCATACTGTCATCCGCTTATGTGATGTGCGTTTGAAAACAAGCGCGTTACTTCACAAAATGTATCACAAAATACCTCAGCCTAGAGAGCTTAGAGGATCTCAAGTTATGAAATTAATGAAAGGACTGATTACAGAATCTGTATGGTGCTTTCTTTATGCCCATCAAATTTCAATGTATTATGTTTAGCTTTCAGGAGAACTCTGACCATTTGACAGGTTAACAAATGGGCTCGTGAACTTTGCTAGATTTGCTTTATTTTTGTTGTTTTTATGTTTTATTTTTATTCTAGGCTAATCAGTCTTCTTATTCCACCCCCTTAAATTATGATGCATGTTCAAGAGCCGAGCCGCATAACTAGCCATTTTTTCTTTCTTTCTTTAACTTTAGACTGCGCTAACAAGACGCTGTGTTCCCGGGCAAACTTAGCTTTCGCAAGCTCCATAAATTCTTCCACAATAAATGTGGTCTCATATAACAACCTCTCATTCCTCATTACCTGCTACTTGACTTTAAAAAAAACAATTAATTATCTCCCTTTTTTTCTTTCTTTTTTGCTATTTTTTGGCGGTATTAAGGGTGTATGGCTCGATGGCTTCATTCGCAGCTCGAACTCGCTATCGGCAAGTTTTGTGTCCATTGCCTATCTTTTCTAATTCGGGAGTGACTATAGAGAGTTTTTGTAGATCGTTCCGATGACTCCGATAACGATAGCCGATACTCCGCCGCCGCCTTCGCGCATGCATTGCATCGTTCTTGGGTATCGTTATCGGGGGTGTCGGAGGTATCGGAACGATCTACTAAAACTGTCTTATACTGCATTCAGTTTGGTTGACAAATTGTCCGACCTCTTAGAGCTCGAGCGAAAATTATGCCAGCGAATTGCTGGCGCTCACGTGAAAAGTGCTACACGAAGGGCGCACAATCTTCAATCTTTGTCCACGCGAACACACTTGCCAAATTTATGGGAAAATGTTTTGCGGGAAAATTGCTACCCTAATTTGCCATAAGCGTGGCATACCGGAGTGCATTTGTGCATCACTGATGCGTGATGCACGTTAGAGAATTCGGGCTGCAGTGGTACTGCACTGGCTAAACTTCGTACCTACAGTGGAGATACCAGACGCCCCTTGAATCAGTCTAACTTCCCGCTGTATAAACATCCATAGAACAAATTAGTGAAATTACTAGTTATTTACTTCTGGCGGTATAGGCACTGCGCCGACTCCGTGAGCATCCTGTTCGGTCGAGTTGTCTACTTGTCTACTGTGTCTTTTATCTTCGTTGTCCGTGTCTCGTTACGCTCCTTAACTGTTCGGCTTTTGTCCGTGCTTTATTATTATTATTTTGTTGTTGCTACTACTCCAGTTCATGAAGCAAGTGGGAATTCGCAAGACCGTCTAACCAGTGTACACTATGCAGCGCTACGAATTTTAGATAAGCGTCTAGCACATCTCCACTATAGACGACGAAGCCTGGCTCTTGATACGGCAACTATCTTAAATATCGAGGAACCCGATTTAAATTTCGATGTTTCAATAGTATAATATAAGAGAGAATATAGGAAGTCTCCTGTTGGCAAGAATCACCTTTTTTATTAGTTTTGGCTTAATATTGTTAAAAGTTTACTTTATTCAATACTTTCTCTTCTTACAACTTTTGCTAAACGTTGACGGTTTGGTATACGTTTGTCATTATCAGCATTTGTGTGTTGTTCAACGCCTTCTAAGTACCTAAACCCTCGTCCTATGCGCCCTAGAAAATCAATGCGCACAAGCAAATTAAAAATGGGGTATGCGTTAGCATGACCCCTGGAAACACCACCTTAGGAAACACTAACGCTGACCCATTCACGTATCTCTTTTGGCTTTTTATGTTAACTTTCTCTTTTGTTTCCTTTATTTTTTGCTGACTCTTTTTGACTGCGTTACCAGGTCAGTGTTAGCGTTTCCCAAAGAGGGACGTGTGTGGCCTTTCCCAAGGGTCATGCGAACGGTTTTCCTAAGAAACTAACGGATATTCCTGTAATTCTTTTCACCCCTTTTCTGTACTCCACCTGTGAGAGTACGGCGACGCCCTTGGATACGGTTATCCATATCACTAGTGGAAAGAACCACACCCATACCACCCGTGGAAGGAACCGCATCCATATCGCCCATGGAGGAAAACACTCTTATCGTTTCAATTACACGAACACATCACGGGACACGCACCGGTACTGCGGAAACCCGGAGTGAAGAACAACAGGCGACGGGGGGTAGAGCGGCAACTGAGCACGCCCGCATTCCACTGCGCCGCGGCGCAACACCTCTAGATAACAAAGATAACAACCTGCTGAGATGAGACAACGTCATTAGAGAAGGCCAACGCTGGGCAGAGATTGGACAGGACAATTGCGTCAACGTTGGCTCAAACTTGACATAAAGCAGAGTGCTGACGCAGCGCTCTTTTCCAATCTGTGTCCAGCGTTGGCCTCCTCTGATTAAGCCATCTCATTCAGCATTACGGCTTTGTTATAGGAGGTCTTGCGCGGCGCTTCTTCCTGTCTGGCTCCGCGCCAGCTGTGGACGTGACTTTGACGAAAACGAAAAGGCTCGATTTGATGAAAACCCGGCGGTGTCTGTCAGTTTGTCAGCGCCGGGAAGAGAGGGAGAGGTTGACGCGTGCTGACGTCAGCGCTTCAGAGCAATGGGAGCGTGCGTCACACGCGTCACTCTCACCCCTCCTTTTCCCTCTCTCCCCGGTGCTGACAAACGAAAGACACCGCCGCAGGGTTTTCGTCAAAACGAGCGTTCTAATACTAACGCATTAAAGAGTGCTCCCTCACGGGTTTGTCAGTGCCGATCAGAAATGGGTTTGTTGACACCGCACGTGATTTTCTCGCTCTCTTCCTCGATACCGCGGTTTCTGTCTTACGCCGCATGTAAAACAGATACTGACGTTACAACTCGAAAAGACTGACGATAAAGAACGGCCCTACTTTCGCATCCGTTTTGCTTTCGAAGGGAGGATTGCATACAGCAGGACGAGCAGGACGTATTGGTCTACTCGAAGAGGGTGGAACTGGAACGCACCGGCCCTTACAAAAAAATAAATCGAGTCTCAATTGAAAGTTGTGGGGAGAATGGGGCAGATTACGCACCTTTTACGTCCGGCGACCGGTGCTCAAGGGGAAACCGATGCCCGTCCCACCGCGCGGCCGACGGCCACCAGCGAGGGCGGTCGCCGCGCCGGGTTCGTCATACGCCATACCAACAACGATGATCCCGGTATCCAATAGCGTTTATTGAGAACCAGAGGTCCCCAACAAAACACTGCGGTCAAGCGCGCGGTAGACACAAAGTGCCCGTCGCGCCCACCGACCTGAGAGCTAAAGGGGTAATTGCGAGCGGAGTCATGGCCGGTGGGCGAGCTTACGCAGCTACCCGTCGTCGCAGGAGTTTGAGCCAGGGCTCTCGGCGGACGGACGTCCACTAGGAGGAGTGGACGCCGACTGTCAGAGCCAGGGGGAACGCTAGCGTCGAATCATCGCCGGTCGGGCGCGCTCGTACGCCGCGACTCGACCCGTCGCCCGGAGTCCAATCCAGGACTCCTCGATCAGACGGCCGTCCACTGGAGGAGGGCCGGCCCGATTGTCTCGCGCGACCTCGCTGGAACCCCGAAACCGGAGAGACGCGCGGAGGAGTGCGAGAGGGTAGGCCAACATGGTGGCGTACTCACCCCGACACGACACGGAGCGACCAGGCTCGAAGCCAGACGACTTCGCCGGGAACGTCCATGGCTTGCGCCTTCTCGGGGAGGGAAACCAGTGGCTCCCACAAAGTGAAAAGGATTCACTCAATACACCGCGTTGAGTCTCAATTGAAACTGAAGAGGATTTTTCTTTTGGGGTCCTATTGAACCTTCACAGGGTCCAGGCCACAACATCTACGCCACAAGAAAACAAAGAATCAATCGAACAAACCGTTTCAATCTGCGTTTAATTAAATTTTTAGACATTGCATTTTACTTACTTTTTTGGTAAAAGTATTTCAATAGAATCTGTGCAATTCAGTTTCAATCGAATTTTGGCAACTGTGTTTCAATCCATTTTTTTTAAACTGCGTTTAACAAAAACCTGGACTGTGTTGGGAATGTTTATCTTATAATTCCTTAAAGCATGGAACATGGAGGAAGCGAAGCACATTAAGGAAACGAACACAAACATCATAAAGCACTCGCAACACATTGATCTCACATTCCCCTTGACTACTCCACCGCCTTATACCCGTGCCACACGGGCAACTCGAATGCCATTTAGAACGAATGACATTTGTGTGATCGGCGAATCAGCTCGCAATCTGTGGCGCGTGAAATACGCTACGCCCGGAGTGTCGCGCGCTGATTGGCCGTCCGCTCAAATGTCATTCGTTGTAAATGGCATTCGAGTTGCCCGTGTGGCACGGGTATTATATACCCTGCATATGAAAGGTATTCATTTGGCCGGTGACCACCTCAGCATTTATTAAGGTTCCCAGTATGTTATCTCCTCCTCGGAAGTCGGATAGATTATAAACAGTGTTTCGACGTCATTAAACCCTATCCCCTTGTAAAAAAAACAAAAAAAAACATGAGTACAAGGAATGATTGTTTGGTGCAGTCGCTAAAATTTCACTCGTTTGTATATCTAGTGAGTAAATTCAAATGAACGAATACTGAGTTCTAAATGCGCAAACTCAATTGCATTCTTAATGAGTGAATTCTAAAGAATATATATTGAGTTCATAATGAGCACGCTCAATCGCATTCTTGATGAGTAAATTCAAAAGAGTATATATTGAGTTTCTTAATAACCAAACTCAATTGCATTCCTAATAAGTAAATTCAATAGAATCGATATTGAGTTTCTTATGACCAAACTCAATTGCATTCCTAATGAGTAAATTCAATAGACTCATATATTGAGTTTTTAATGACCAAACTCAATTGCATTCCTAATGAGTAAATTAAAAAAACTATATATTGAGTTCTTATGACCAAACTCAATTGCATTCCTAAGGAGTAAATTCAATAGAATCGATATTGAGTTTCTAATGATCAAACTCATTAGACGTTGAGTTTATATTGAGTTTTAATTGACTCTATAGGAATTCATTAGAAACTCGATTGAAACTCATTGATCATTTTTGAAAGGGGCTACGCCTCACCGTGGCATACGCAAAAAAAAAAAAAACGTTTGATTGCTGAAGTTGAGTACTCACATGCCTGAGATACTTATAGTCGGTAAGAAGATAAAAACCTATACTCCGTTCACCCTTAAGCTGAGACTAGAAGCTCCACCTTCAGCGCGAGCTCACTGGCTTCCGCGGTGCTTTGGTTGCTCGTGCCTGCGCGTTCACATTTGTGTTAGCAAAGGCAGAAAGCTCGCACTGCAGGCGGAGCTTCTTGTCTCAGCTTAAGGGTCAACGAAGTAGAGTAGATGATTCGCCTCCAGCGCGAGCTTTTTGCCCTTTATAACACTTCGACGCTCGCGCACTCAAAGCCCGCTTATGCTTCGTCTCACCTTAGCATGTATACTAACTGCGATGGCTGTGCACGCGCGATCGGGCAGTCTTCACTGCCTTGACTGGAGCACTCGCTGTGCGAGCGCTCGTGCAGTCGCCGAGGCTTCATCCTAAGCAAATAGCTCGCGCTTTTAGCTTGCTCGGCGAACAATAGTCTACGCTAAGGTGAAACGAATTATAGAGACAACGAGCGCGTGCTAGAGGCAGATCTGCCACTGAATACTTAACCTGTCACTGACTAGTGCTTCTTCAATCAAACATATTTACAGCGATTGTACGCGTCACTAATTTTGAAAAAAACAACAAAGAAACAAACAAAAAAACTACAGCAATCGAAGCCAGTCATATATTGGGTTCCCGTGCTGCAGCAGATGATCACAAGGACACAAGGCCCTTGCTTCGGCCTCTTTGATTCCGTAATCCATCTGTCCTTCTCTCTTTCTCCTTTTACTCTCTTTCGCGATAGGAAACGGGAAGGGGATACTCTCCCATTCGATCGCGGGCACCACTGGCAGGGGTAATCGGCACCAAGGTTTTAGCCTTTATGAAAAATTCAAAGGTTCCATTCGATCCGAGTTTTTTTTTTTTTCGTCTTTTTCTTTTTTTGGTTTTGCGCTTCGGCTTCACTTGCACTGTAGGAGTGGTTTGGCCAGATGCTGCGAAAAATTCCATTACGTCACGTAAATTTTATTGTTCGAGCGAAGAGAGGGAGTAAAAAGAGCGCGGCAAATGCGTGCCTTCCTCTTCTTTTTGATCGCGTCCGACTTTACTGCCTCTTATTTCAGCTGCAGCTATCTCATTCGCAGGTGCAGCTTGCTTCAAGTTAGAAGTCGAACGGCTGGAATATGTTTTCCGGGACAGGCGAATTGTGTGTGGCAAAAATAATCAAAATGGAGAAGGAAAGACAGACGAAGACGGGTTTTAGGGTGACTGTATATACTTTTGCAGGAACGATATCCTTTTAACGTAATGACTCTATTTTTTGTCATTCTCTTTCATTGGTCTGCCTAACCTTTTTATTGTGTAGGATTTAGCGTGGATGCCGGAGTGCATACAATTGACGGCCTAGAGCTTGCGCTACTTTTTATAATTACGCGACATGCTCACTTTAGGAATTAAGAAAAAAGTCACGAGCATTATTCTATTATACAGCTTTGCTGAAAGAAAGCCCCCCCCCCCCCTCGTTTTCTTTTAAAATTTTTACGTGACGAGCTTTTTTGAAAACGGCAGTCTTTCCGGTAGGTAGGAATTGCTTTCTTCGTCCGACACAACAACAACAAAAAAAAAAATGTCTTACTCCTGTGTCACACATGACACTCCCCTCTGAATGGAGTTAATGTGCATCTATATAAATGCTCGTAATGAACCGCGTGATTTTTGGTGGACGCCCAAATAGGATGAACCTCACTTCACTGTGAGTATATTATATGCCGCAGTCTCCATTCCTGTGCCCACCGACCTTTCATTCGTAAGACTCTTGATTCATAAACTAATTCACTCTACGCGCAGGAAAAAACAACAACAAAAGACACACAGCTAGACTATCCTTTTTACTGCTTGAAGCAAATTCTCTTAAAGATATCTAGCTACAACGATAATGATAGTCTAACTTAGTAACTTAGCACAAAAAAATGTATTGAAAACGCTGAATACCGTAAAATCAATACACCCTAAAATAAATACAGCAAGAAATCAGTTGGCCAAAACATAGCACCGAAGATTATAAATTCTGATATATGACGTACAGAATCCAGATATTTTAACAATATCGCGGGAACGCCGACAGGCCGGAAGGTCAGCGTCTTATCGCGGCGTGAAACAGCGAGTCAGCGAGGCTAGACATGTGCCCTTTGCCACGCGGGTGTAGCCTCGTTGACCTGCTCTTTCACGCCGCGATAAGGTGCTGATCTACCGGCCGGTCGGTGTTCCCGCGATATATTTAAAAATCTGGAGGATGTACAGCGTGACTCACTGAACGCTTTCCAAAACCACTTCAAGCAAACGTGAATTGGAGTGCGCTGCGAAGGATACAAATAAACGACATTGGGACAACACGACACACACGAGTAACTATGTGTATGTCCAATCGTCTTCCTAGTCCCAGTGTCGTTTAATTGGTAATCCTTCGCAGCGCAGGTCAATCAAAGTATGAAAAAAGCAACCGAATAGCGCTGTCCCAAGCACTGTTGAGCACCACTTGAAGCAGCGCTGCCGGCCGCCAATGTTTTGAGTCCCCGCGTCGACCGTCAGTAGTGACTGAAAAATGTCCACGCCGAACGATGGCGCTGGCGGCGAGATGTTTTGCTGGCGCCCTCTTACGATTCATACCTCGTCACGTTACGACCCGGCTTATCAGTTACAAACTATAGAAGATTGCAAGCTGGGCGACAGGCCGCCGCCATGGCGGCGGCCAGTCGCCCAGCTTGCAATCTTCTATAGCCTGCTCGAGCAGAAACATGCATGTTTCTGCTCGAGCAGGCACGCCCGTGCGATTACAAGCTTGCCAAAGCTACGTTTACGCGCACGTTGCACGTGCTTGCATGCATGGGGCACCAGTCGGGTCGCCATGCTTGCAATTGTCTATAAGTTCGATGATGAGTGCAAAAAGCACGGTAATGCCTCATTCACAGTGGCGGTTGAACCGCGTTCGCAAAGCGGTTGCGAACGCGGTTGCCTAATGATTCAGTGCAGTTTCATTTGAAGATGAAAACGAGCGGATCCGCTTAGCGGTTGCGATTCGAACGCCAGTGTGAATGTAGCATTAAAGCTTGGAGTCATCGCGTTCTTATATACCAACACCGTGAAAGTTGACAACCTGATATTATTTTATTTGTGTCGATAAAATCAGAATTAATCTTACTAAAAACGTCAGAGCAGCAGATCGTTCAGCAGATCGTAAAAGTCCAATCACAGCGACTTCTGTTTCGCTTTTTTTTCTGGTTGCGAATGTTTCCAAGAGTCTGTTATAAGTTGTAATACACAAAAGATATGCAAGAAAAGCTCTGCCTCCAGCATGTGCTCGTTGCCTTCCGCCGTGCTTTGGTCGCGCGTGCTCACGATACGTCTAAGTGCTGTCGAAGTTTGAAAGCTTCTCCGCCAGATTTTGCGTTTATCGAAGGTTAAAGGCCCATTCACACACTTGCGTTTGCTTAAAAGCCGACCTACAAAATTGTTTTCTTCCGTGAAGAAAACCGGTTTGCAGTTTCCTTCTCTCCATTCCCTCTCTCCTCCTTTTCCCACGGGAGCTGGTCTCTGAGCTACTCCCCGCAGAAAGGAGAATGTTCTCTCTCTCTTTCTTGAAGGGAAATGAGGATTTGAGGAAGCGTTCCTCCTTTCTGATTGCTCGTCAATCTTTTGAGACCGAACGTTTGGGATCTCTTGCGACGAGAGAACACATTGGCAGGCTGGTGCCATCTATGAGGTGACCCTGAAACTGCATTTCACTTGTGCGAAGGTTTGGCGGTATTTGCGAGATAAAATGTAGGTTCTCTCTATAAGAAATGGTCGTTTATAATATCGTCTAGAGCGTTTCAAGCAAAAAAAATATATATATAATGATGCGCAAAAAAAAAAACGAAAAAGAAATATTTTTTCAGTGTTTTGGATCTTATTTTCTGCAATCATGCTTTTGTGATTACTGGTGTAACAGTCATCCCCGGTATAAGTGACCACAAGGCAGTGTTTGATAAATTGGCTTGTTCTGTAGAACGCGGTGTTCCTACAATGTTTTTAAAAAAAGTGTACTTTTTGGACGGGAACAATTATGCTAGTTCATCCGATAATACATTGCGCATTTCTTCCCGAGTTTGTAGAAATGAGCGTATCGGGGGTTGCTAACTTATTTTGGAACATATCTAAGAATAAATTAACAATCCCTCAATGCACTTTTTGTTCCATCAATAATTATTTCTTCCAGGCGTCGTCGTGATAAACCCTGGATAAATTCTGAGCTCTCAAAACTTGTTATTAATAAAAACAAACGTGCCTTGAAACAATACCGCAAACGCAATGACACTAGATCATATGACAAAACTCAAAGAGATAATGGGCACCTCAAGTGTACAATCTCGTCGTCCGAAGAAACTTATTTTCAAACTTTCAATTCAAAACTTCGACAGTACCCTAAAGAATTTTTGGAAATTTATTCGCTCCAATCGCAAGGACTTTGTAGGGATCCCGTCTCTAATTGTCAATAGGAACCTTTTAAGGAATTCCAGCTTAAAAGCTATGAACTTGAAAAACTACTTCAAATCTGGTTTCCAGGCCTGTGACTCGTGATTTCACGTACTCATATACGTAGTATCTCTAATTCTGTCGATTACATATCTGAAATTTATTTTGATACTCATGATATGTTTAAGTGGCTAACTAAAATAAAGCAGGGTTATTCGTCAGAAGCGGATAGTATTCCAAACCTGTTTTAAAATCATGTGCTGATATTATTTCGTGTTATTTAGTAACTTTGCTTACAACATCTTTAAAATGTTGCTCTTTGCACTAGATTGTAAATGAGCTAAAATTGACTCCGTCCATAAATCATGGCATAAAAATCTTGTTGAGAACTCAGGCGTTTAACCATTGGGTACTGTAAAACCAAGGAGCATATAGTTTGCACTAACATTATGGATCACCTGCAGCCTAATTAACTTCTTTACTCTGTTTCATCATTATTTTCGCTCTGGTTTCTCATGTCATGGGACACTCAATTACTTCAATTTTATCATTACAACGCACAATCCTACGACAAAGGTGAACATGTTGATTGCATATCCTGGACTTTAAAAAGCCTTTGACATGGTTCCTCATGCCCTACTCATGTACAAACTAAAAAAACTTCACATGGATGCCGATATTCATAATTGAATTTCCTATCATTTGAGTTCGAGAGAACACACCCTGGTTTTCAGCGGACACAATCATCTTATGTAGAAGTAACATCTGATAAACCGCAATGGTCGGAACTTGGATAATTTATTTTTTAATACTTATTCATAATATTGTTAAAAATATTTATTCAAAGATTAAGTTATATGCGCATGATGACAATTTATACAGATATGTGACCTGTGATGCAAATATTTGTGCTCTTCAAAGTGATTTAGATAGGGTTGATATGAGGTGTTCTAAATGGATTACGTGTTAGCACATCCATCGAGCCAGTACATCCACCGAGCCATTACATCCATCGATGGATGTAATGGCTCGGTGGATGTACGGGCTCGATGGATGTAATGACATGCGTATGGATGTAGCTGCTCGATGGATGTAGTTGCTCGTTGGATGTAGTGGCTCGTTGGATGTAGTGACTGGGTGGATGTAATTGCTCGCCCTTCCTGTTATCATGCTTAGCGTGCCATTACATCCATCGTGCTAGTACATCCATAGAAGCCAAGATAGCCGCCGTGGAATCGCAATTATATTTAAGCCAATTTTAAGCTAATTACTTTTTTTGCGTTATTCACATTCTTATTGGATCGGGAGCCTCAGCAAACAAGGGGTAAGCCACGGAACATTAGTGAATCACAATTAAATTCGACTAGGCATTCAAACTTTTTTTTCTTGTCAAAAAGCGCAATAAAAAGTAAGATTATGTGCACCGTCCTAATCCTCTATTAAAGTAGTTTACTGTAAACGACTTAATTTTCGTGATGACCTAATATTCGCAAAAACCTAATTTTTGAGAATTTCGCGATTTGATGAAATTCGCGAAAAATTGGTCACGCGAATAAGTCACCCCATGAATACGAATACATCGCGTATATCTCCCGTTCATGAAATTTTCTGCCCGCGAAATATTCCCGAAACCGGCACTTCGCGAAATGTCGAGCCCGGGAAAATAAACCCGTTTATAATGAGTTAATTATGAGAGTTAAAGTGCAGCAACTATAGTTTGGTAAGTGTGGAAACAATAAACAACGAAAATATCGCCTCGTCAACAGGGTCGTCTTCCAGCGGCGGAAGTGGTGGCGCATACGCAAAGCGGGCATACGACGGCCACGTCGGGCCCCAAACACCTTCGATACGGGTTCGCGGAGTGTCTCCATATGGCATGACACCCATGCTTTCTACCCCTCTTGACAATTTGAAGTTAGAGCTCCATTAAATCCGGTAAATTGATCAGGACTGGGTGAGGCTCCCTGAAGATTCGATGCAACGAGGCTTGGCGACTAAAGCGACACGACGAGCTGACGACGCGCGTGCGGCTTCGGTGAGGCCGAGGGCCGCACAAAGCGCATGACGGACGAGGGGTCATTTTACTTGCTTTTGTGCATTTAATTGGCATATAACTCCTGAAATAATGTGAAATATTGAAAAATATATGTCTCGTTTGCTGCTGCGTGGTTGCAACCAATGACGATCCTCACGACGAGCCAATGTGGAGTCAACGCACATGTGTGAGCTCGCACCGTCACAAGTGGTCGCAACGCAGTCGTTCCTTAGCAAACGCAAATGTCTGAAGTAGCTTTTAAGAAAAAGAGAAACGAAAGGTGTAGCGGATAAAGTCTGCGTAATTGATGCATGCAATGGCACGTTCTTGGACGGAGCTGCTTGATGCATGGATGTGATAACACGATGGATGTGACGGCACAATGGATGTAATGACATGCTTTGGACGAAGTTGCTCGATGGATGTGATGGCGCGGTGGATGTAATGGCACGATGGATCTAAAGGCACGTTGGATGTGGTTGCACGTTGGACGAACTGGCCCAAATTGGATCTACTGGCACTATGGATGTACTGGCACTATGGATGTACTGGCACGATGGATGTAATGGCACGAAATTGGACGTATTTGCTCGATGGATGTAATGGCACGATGGATGTGCTGGCCCCAAGCCTTCTAAATGGTGCATGCCTCTTAATATACCTAAATGTATCTACATAAGGTTCACCAGAACGCACAACAATTTTTGTTTCTAAAAATACAAAATTGTGATAACTCAGTAGAACTTTCAACGGAGGCAAAATATTTGGTGGTTATTTTTACGAGTGATTTCAAGTGGAATAAACACGTTAACTATATGACGGCAAAAGCTAGTCGGTCAATACACTTATCAAAAGCGCAGTTTTTTATGCTCGCCCGGGCCCATCGTCACTGAAGGAAACCTTATATTTTACGAATGTGCGGCCTATACTTGAATATTCGAGGTGCAATATTGGACCCTTTCGGACATAATTTAATTGATCAAATAAAAAAGATTAAAAAAATCGTACTGCTACATTTATTGCGGGGAAATATGAGTTCAGAGCTAGTATAACACGAGTAAAGCCATCGCTATGCTGTCAGCGGCTCGGCTTTCTTAGGACCCCGCGACTCCCAGACGTCGCCTCGCGATCTCCTGAAGGGTCGCGACTCCCATTTTGCGCCCCTCTGGTCTAGAGAATGGGTTTGAATAACTCCGCCTCAGAATAATCCAACCCTGCACAATAAATATTTGACGTCATCACAGTGAGATCGTACGCAGACACAGATTGGACATGAGCGCGCTGCGCCGGCATTCGGCTAAAAATAATATCCAGTAAACGCGTCGAAAGACGCTCAGCGTCTGTCTCGAGCCCAGTTATTGAGTTGGCGCCATTCGAGTGCGATGACGTACCGTTGAAAAAGGGGGTCGTTCACAGGCTTGTCTGAGACGATACGTGTATGACGTATACGGATGCCGTGACAACGCGATGTGCCTCGACGACACACGCCTCCCTTTCACTTTCAAAACCGATTCAGTTAGCAACGGCAGCGAGCTAAGCTGCCCTTCGCTCCCGCCCGTCACACTTCCCCTTCTAGCCACCATACGCGCTGTGACCCGAAGTTTCTGGATAAAATTCAGGCTTGGTGTTCCTTACAAATATCAACAAGCATTGTTGGCGAAGGCGAGAGACACGTACGTATACCACGAGACCACGAGCGAGTGTCGCACCGCAATTTGTTTTAAGCGCCCGCTCCATTAGAGTGCCTTCATAAACACACGCGCTCCTGCTTGAGTGGTGAGATCTCTACCATTTTCCCAACCAATCGCTTTCTTTTTTCTTTGGTTAATTTGAAGTGTTCACAATCTGGTGTGAGTCAGCGCGAGCGGGTAGCCTTGGCTAATGCTTTGACGTCATTTTACCACTTCAGTTACGCACTGAGGGCGCCAGTGCGTCACGCGCTGGCCCACTCATTGCAACAACGGATGACTTCACCCTGAGACAGACATACATGTAGCGTACCCTAGCTCATTTCAGTGCTGCGCCGCCTTTTGTTTCCTAGTGTCGCACGAGGCGCGGGCTCGTGCACTGACGTATTTTATGATTTGATGTCGCTTGCAAGACAAACTGATCAAGCGGCTTTGCTGAGGACATGTGACTCTTCGAGGTAACCTAGGGACTTGCGAAGCGCGAAGTCACGTGGCACGTTCTTATCGCTGGATTGGCTGCATACGTCTTGGCATCGGCCGTGGTCCCTCTACATTTGAAAGTGAAAGCGCTTTGCTGCGGCGAGACATTGCACATTGCCATGACATCACTACGTCATACATCCGTCGCCTCTCATTGGTCCTATTTTATTGTGTGGTGCAGCAGACAGAAATCTCACACCACGGCCGGAGTGGATACGGGCTCGTTGTCTTACGGCCCCTCCAGTAAGGCATGATAGCACCTATGTTTGCAAAGCGGCACTGGCACATAGTCAAAGCATTTTCATGTTTCAAAAGTAGCGCAAGGTGCGTCGATGCACGAGGCACGTGCAACGTGCAGCCCTTGGGAAGATCATGGCGGCACAGCGCAGCACTGAGCTACTGAGCTGCATTGCAGACGCCATGAATTTCCCAGAATTGGCGCGTGGCACGTGCCTCGAGCATGTCTACAACAATGAATGGCGCCACTTTTCCCAGGATAGAGGGGCTTTACACATAGTAGGCTCGTAGCGCCCCTGCGCGGCCGGGAGCTGCGGCGCAGCGCGGCCGTAGGTGTCACTGCTATAGGAAGTTTTCACATACCTTTAACACGAGGTTTGTGTAAAGCAAGTTATCCTCTGACATGAAGTGCAGTTTTGACGTTAAGAAAGGAATATAGTAAATGCTCGCTGCCAACACGCTCTTGACCGCGGAGCATACGCTATGACCGCCAGTGAATACTTCCTGTACTCGGGGAAAACTTTCTGCGGCTATGCGTGCAGTCAAAGGTACGGGAGCGCGCGCTTGAGCACTGATCAATGCAGTGCATACGTGCTCTCTTCCTCTCTTTGGAAATGACACAGAAAGTTGTCCACGAGTATAGACTCTGGTCAAAGCTCACTGGAAAAGCCATCAAAGAAGAAGCGAATGCGTAAATCGTTGAGAAACTATTGCGGAGCCTGCTATGCCCTATTTTTGTGCTGTGCTAGAAACGCGATATTCTCATAACGTGTTGCTAGATTCTCGGCTACTGGCGGTGAACTTTAATTCTGAGCATGAATACTTAGAATCAGTAAAAAAAACATAATTACAACGCTGGTTAAATACCTAAATGACGAATATCCCCGAGGTAATGTCACAGCACAAAAGTCGCAGGGTATAATAATTTTCTTGTTTGTTCATTTGATTACCATTAACCCAATCATCTGCTAAATCCTTCACTGAGGAATAAGAGAACCTTACGCGGGTAGCGTGAGCAGAATCGATGACCTCGTCTGATGGTAGCCTTTTGGCGATAGAAATTTCCATATTACACATACCCAAAGAATATCTTCCTGGTAAAAGAACTTGTAGTTCCAGGTGGTTGAGATCAAACACGGCTTTCTTCTCGCCTCTCTCAGAGTTATTTAGAATATTATTTACCGCAGCGTGGTGTATATTACTCTGGCAATAAGCGCGTACCTACGCTTGCTGGTTTAGTTGGTTCTGCAGCTTCAAATACTTACGCGTGTAGTAGATCCCTCTAGAGCGCAGCCTAGCAGTGTTCGAAAAGTGCGGACTTGACATTCCAAAATATTTCCCTGATGCATGAGCGGAGACGTCAGCCCTCGTACACGAACCGTTTGGCCTTCTCTTGATCGGCCTCTTCACAATCTACTTGGGAGCCAACACATCTGCTTTTCGCTTTCTGCTTTTCGGCGCAGATGCCGACTACTTTAAAACAGGCTGTCTTCGGACTTTCTTGGTTGCAGGCACTGGGTCCTCCGAAGACCCATCGAACACCGTGAGGACGGCTCAGGATTCAGCTTTTTTTTTTTTTATGCGATACCCCGGCACATGATCTTCCGGTTTAAAGTGTCTGCTGCACACAACCTTAGATGGGCACTTGTCGTTGATAACAAGGTTCTTTCTTAGTATCCTGTTCTTTTCACGCGGTGCTTAGGGATTCATCGCTAGGCAGCTGGTGGAAAGACACGCCAGAAGTCTTCCCGATGTTTAGATGCAGTTCGGGACACAACAGTGCACTATTAAGCCAAGAGAAACAGAATTAACTCTTTGAGCAGCAGTGTTTGCAGGGAGGAACAGCGAGAATGGTAGGGTGGAAGCGCCCACATGCGGAAACGTGCGTATGCTTTCTCCTGTGGACAAAAAGGCCATATGAAAAAGAAGCGCGCGAATCTAGTCCGGCCGTGCTCACACAGACCAGTCTCCGTCAAAACGCCAAAACTGATCTCGGCGGCGTCGGGAAAAGAACGCGTGCCGTGAGGGCCGTCCGTGCAAGCACGTGAAAACAGCAACAACAACAAATGCTCTGGCTTCGGGCATTTGGTACTGGGCCCCCAAACTCGTCAAACACAAAGTTGGGGACGAAGGTGACGGAGCGCACCGATTGGCCTATCACGACGATGACTTCGCGCTTTTTTTTGCCGACGTGCAATCGGCGCGTTCCACGAACTTTCGGCTCCAACTTTGTGTCTGACGAGTTTAGGGAACGTGGTGCCACCATCTCATTGAACCCATCGAAAATAAATCTGGGAAAAGTGTGCTGGCACTGTTATATACACAAATACGCAAATACCACGACATCTAGTTTTGCTATCAGGGTCTTAGAATTAAAGGGGAACGGAAACGAAATTATTTATTTGTTTAGATGTGGCCTATGCAGACTTGGAAGTCATGCGTTACAAGTAACGGGATTACTTGTAATTAATTACTTTTCTCGTAATTTAGTAATTATAATCCGTTACTTTTTTGAAAATGTAATGTGTAATGTCATGTTATTGCTTTTTCAGTAAAGAATTACTTAAATTTCTCGTTACAATTCATCCGTCCCGTCAAAGGGAGAAATAGAGTGGAAGAAGGGCGATGCAATGGCCTTCGCGCTTTTAGCATGAGTAACACAAGACGGGAGTTTGCTCGCGAAGAGAGTGCTGGTGAAGGAAAGAAATTCACGGAAAGCGCGAGAGCCGAGGCAGAGCCCGTTTCTCGATTCATTCGTACGGTCAGCCAGGCTGAGGGATTCGACTGTCTACAGAAAGGCTTCGACTTCTTGGAAAACGAACGTACTGCTTCGAGCGCACAAAAGAGTAGAAAGCTAATGGACCATAAAACCGTCGCGTGGGATACGTGTCGACTAGGGTCGTGGACACAGTGAGTGACCGTAATGCATATGTCGGCTCCCTTCCTCCCCCCCTCCCCCCTCCTCTACCTTCCTTCTTTCCTCCCCACCCCTCCGCGCCTTGTCCCCCAAAACTTCTTTTTTCACACGAAACAGTTCTTTGCTTGTCGATGTTTTTGCTTACACACGCTCACCTCGCAAACAGAGAGAAGCTCTGAGATTGCGACTCCGCTCATCCTTGACAGCGCTGTGAAAGCTGAATACTGGCTGGACCAACCAGCTATGTGGCCTCTGTCACTTGATTTCGTACTAGCGGATGCGCAAAACATGAAGGGTGCGATGGCAGCAGTTCATATGGAACAGAAAAAAATCTAGCATCAACGCTGCTGTCAGTTTAAACAGTAACTTTCGACAGCACGCAATAGCTGGCCGGGGAGCACAACAAAACGGCTTGGGACATCCAAGCTGAACCCGTAATCTTCGAAACGAGAATGCTAGGGTTCTCTTCAGCGGATTCCGCCTGCGGGAAGTTAGACCGAAATTTTAGGAAAAGAAACACAGCCCGAGTTTTCTGAGAATAAACAGTGACTCACTTGGACACTGGAGTTTAGAAAAACGCGTGAAAGACATGGAAGCGTGCTGTTCACTGAAAATTGTGCTTTTTTTAATAATTTCTATGCGGCGAAATTAGTTCAGCTGAGTTATGGTGCATTAATATTTCGTGTGACGTCTTAGTTTTTATAAGTTTGGTGATCAAAAAAGAAGATCTAGTGGGTCATTCGGTCGGATAACAACCTTCATATAGCAGGAGTCTTTGAAATGTACCCAGACGCAAATACCTCATCTTGGCTCACAGCCAGTCCGTTTTAGTAGGTAAACCAGCCCCTATTTAGGCAACATGCAGCAAACATAGACAAACCATATCTTCACTGAGAGGAATCATGTTTCGAAGCTGTCCGATGCCAAACTTGGATTAATTCGAAAGCATGTGCACACCATTCGAATTAATCCAAGTTTGGCATCGGCGGTAATGGAGCGGTGGAGGCCATGACCTCCACCGCCCAAGTACATTCGTCGTATGTTCATGAGATTTAGACTCTGTACCGGTTGGACAGCGCAAGACTCGTTTATGTTTAAGTCCTTGAAAACTTTATAGATTCGTTCTCCAAAATTATTAACCTAAAATGATGCGTAGATAGCACTGAATGTGTTTGATCAAACACGCAGTATATGTGTCTTTTTCGTGTTTCTTTGGAGTAACGCAAAAGTAATCGAGTAAAGTAACGAAGTAATTAATCTATTACGTTTACGGGGAGTAATTTGTATTGGTAATTGATTACTTTTTAGGCCAAGTTTTTTGTAACTGTAATTAATTACATTTTTGAAGTAACGGGCGCAAGTCTGCCATTGGCGCGACACACGTCCCGTTTTCCAATGGTCATACTAACGCATCGCCTAAGGATCCACCCATGGATCGTCCTTTTTTCGCGAGGCGTAGCCAACGCGGCGTTCTGATTTTCCAGGATAACAGACTTTTTCTAGGGAAATGCAATACACTAAAATTTTACTAGTTTTGTACATTTGTTAAAAAAAACGTATGCTTCAAGTGCGTAAACTTTCAGCATAATTTCAACACCTCAAGCATATAGCTGTAGTTGTACATACTTTCAGTTTACTTGATTTTTCAGCGGTGTGATCCGCACATTGACCCATGCACTCTGTCAACTATAGAGCGTCCATATTAAACGTGTATGTTTAATATACACTTAGTAGACTTCAAATACACTTTAAGTATACTTCAGTGTTAAATACATGTTTGTATACCATAATATAGTGAGTTATAAAAGCGCTACGGAAGTATACTTTCAGTGTATCACTTTTTGTACCAAGTTTCCCTCAAATCAGCAACTCCGACGTTCATTTTGGGAAGAATGGTTTCAGAGAGGTATATACGCGTCTCAGGCCTCGTCAACTCGAAAAATATCACATCGTCAAGCTGCCTTACCTTCACTGCCAAGCAACCTACATCGTTTTTGCATAACAATGTCAGCCCTTAAATTTCTACCCTGGTTGGTTTCTTCCAAAGTCCGCACTGGTTGGATTTAGTACAAGTCGTTGTGCTGCGGCAGAGTTAAAGGAATTGATCGGTAAATTTCGTCTTTAAGAAAATAATAAAATTTTATTGTCATTGCGTTTAGGAATACCTTCCGCACAATATATTCGGATGTTTTATCCTCTTCCGCGCAAGTAATTTAATTTTAAGCAGAGCCCAACTTTTGAGATCGCGTCCGCGAAGAAGACAGCGTTTCCGTTGACAACGGCGGAAGTTCTGACGCAAGATCGTGCAAAGTGAGGCAAGAGAGCCATCACTCCAAACAGTCTGTGCAAAGCCCTGATTTAGGACTGCATTTCTCTGACGGCTGAGGTTTTCTTCTCGCAACTTGCGACATCACGAGTACGCTCTCGGGGGCGACAACAGTTTCATGTGATTTTATGCTGTTGAAGCGCTCTTGACGCCGAGTCTTGATTCCGACTGCTGTCTCAGTGATAAAACTTTGTTCTCAGAAACGACATTGAGGCAAGCTTGGTTCTTCGACGGTATTCTTTCCACGGACCATCGAGCATGTTGATCACAAACGGGAATGCGTTAACGCCCTCAACCTGGTCGATAACCAACGTTACTAAATAAGCTCAGTTGTGGAACTCCTGCGAAGGAGGCATACCTCCCCTCGCCCCCTCCAGTCCGCCTCCCATCGTTTGACGCATCTTTTTAGAGTTTTGTTTCAAAACTGTGTATTCCATAGACTACGGTAAAGCGCCATCTATGTAGACGCTGTATTTCAAAACATGTGTATTCCAGAATACACTGCACTTATCACAACAGCCGTCCCGAAAACGGTGATTACACCGTGTACTTAGGCGAGAGAGAAGAGAGACCCGCGGTCGTGGATTGCCAGTTGAGACGCTGCTACCGACCTACGGATCGTACTTTGCCCTGCTGTCTGGATCGCGGCACCGCTATCGCCCTTAGGCATTACGAGCGATTGTAACACTTTCCCATCAAGAGCAGCATAATATGTATCCCTGCTAATCAGAGTAATAAATAACTCAAGATTTATTTCAGAAGCAAGCCAAATAAATAAGATTCTTTGATTCACATCAATCTCTTTTTTTTGATGCGTTAGCATTAGTGTTTTGGTAGTACATGCGCTGACGTTGAACTGGTTTGGACTAACCAACGTTGGCAACGTCACCACGGGATGGCGCCACAGCGGCACTGGCTGTGGAAACTGCCTAGGAAACACCTTCTGCAGGCGCCGAAAGATGGCGGGCGGGGTGCGGGTTCGCGCTTTGGACGCCCTCAGAAGCTCTCACCGCCGGCTTTGAAGACCTGTGGTCGCACACGGGCTGCGGTTCCGTTCCTCGACCTGCCAAGCCGTGCGCGGACAGTAACGAAGGCATATGTCGCGCAACGGCCCCACTATAGATTTGATCTTCAGCCGCCATGTATACAAGGTGTCACAAAAAAAAAAAAAAAATTACACGGCTCTTTTAACTGCAAAGTAAACTAGGCATCGCCGAAAGCTCATTCTCCGCCCAAAGCTAGTGCTAGGGTCACAACCAGATGCCAAAGTTTCAGCCCGATCGGATACCTTATTCAAAAGTTACAAGTGATTTTCTGAAAATTTCAATGGGAAAATGGCGGCCGACGGAGTTTTCGATTACATGGGGCTCTATGGCGCTCAGAAACCGAAAACGGGCAAAAATGAGCTCCATTTTCCCATTGAAATTTTCAGAAAATCACTTATAACTTTTGAATAAGGTATCGGAACAGGCTGAAGCGTTGGCATCTGGTTGTGACCTAGCGCTACCTTTCGGCGGAGAATGAGCGTTCGGCGATGCCTAATTTATTTTGCGGTAAAAAAACGAAAAAAAACCTTGTTAATTTTCTTTTGTGACACCCTGTACATAACATTCAAACGGCGGCTTATGTGGTGTACTTCACGTTGCACAGGCCGCTCATGTGCATGACCTATCCGCCGCGGGATTAAACGCACGTTCGCGGTGAATAAATACGCACGACGAAATGGTTCTGTCGCTTGACGCGCATCGCGCGCGGTGTCCTTCATGCAGACGCTAATTGAACTGATCTGCTTGTACCAGGGAGAAGGGAGGTTTCGGGAATGTTCACCCAGCGGAAAAGTGCTGAGAGGCTGCATTCACCGGGCTTTGCCATAACCGCTGCGCAAAATGCTAACGCATTTCTTTAAGAATCAGCGTAACGGCAGCAGCTATTTTTATTTGAAACGGTTGGTTTTATTTATATTACATAGCCTGAAACAAAATTATTATTTTGAGGCTAGATTCTATTTAAACGTAGCAGATTAGTGTTTCAATGCACGGAATCACTAAAAGCGGTATGGGAAGAGTAACTTAACCTGTGAGACTTGGGATGAATTGATTTAATGGGTAATATATTTGGCGTGAAAATGGCTATCCCAGGAGAACTTGCTGCTTCCACTTCTTCCATCACAACAATATGCTTTAAAATACAATTGAACGAAAAAAATCTTCAGTTTTATGTTAACCACCCATGACTTTCTGCTGAAACAAAGGCTGCTATTTGTTCTTTTTTTTAGTTAGTGAACAAACACTTTCTGGTTTAGTACATAAACTAATCAAAACATGAGCTGATTAGAAGTTTCGATTTCATGGAAACCGCGTGAAAACATCCTTTAATCTTTTTTTTTTTAGTTCCTCGCTTCAAAATGTTTAGCCGACTTTTTATCCTGTCGGCTTGGTGCACGCGGCACCAATGTGCTCATTGACTCTCCGGTTGGCTTCAGACAAAATAGGAGCAGTCTTTAAGCAAATAACGAAAGTGAAAAAATAAATAAATAATAAATAAGATGTTTATTAAAGACACACTCAATCCCGTTAAACTCAAACGTACACTCGTCCTTCGGTAATTTTGTTTTTAAGCGTGCAGATTTTTAAAGGGACAATGAAGGCAATTTCGGACATCTTTTTGGGGATTGAACTGGGTTCCAGGCACGTCTCAGGCCACGTTGCCCAAATTTCAGCCGAAACCGGCGCTTGTGTGCCGCGCAAATCAATTAAACAGTCGCGGTAATAATCGTACCGGGATCGACTGGGGCGACGCCCCGAGAGTTGCGGGAGAAGCCAGGAGAAGCGGAGCTCACGTGACCGATGCGGGGCCAAGAAGCGCGACGTCACAAGAGACGCGTCAGCGATTGGTCGAAACGAGAGACGTGCCCTCGGTCACGTTTTGGTTCGCGATTTTTAGGAATACTGTTCTAATTTCCGCTTGAATAACCATGAAAAGTATAAATCGGACCGGAAATGATTACTAAACCGTAAATAAAAGCAGCACAATTGTTTTTTTCTTTGCTACGCTGGACGCGAAACGGGCAACGAGCAACTACACTCTAAAAAAGCCCGATGCGTATACTTTCCTCGCAGAACAATCGGAGAGCCGATCACCGCAACTTACGGAGACAGCTCAGCGAATGAAGATGCCGAAGCATATGTGTAGACCAAAAAACGCAGTCTGAGTTGTGACATTAAGCAATGCAGAACGTCACGATTGCATGTGCTTAATGTCACACTCAGACTACCGTTTTCAGTCTAAACATATGTTTCGGCATCGTCATTCGCTGAGCTGTCTCAGTAAATTCCGGTGATTGGCTCTCCGAGTATTGTGCGGGAAAGCGTCGCACAGGCTGCTTTTTAGAGTGTATGGGCAAACAAAATAAAATAAAAAAAAGAACACGGTACTCGAAGGATTTTGCAAAATGGTAGCTGTAGATGGCTGTTCTAACGGTCGACTGAAGACCAGTATTCGTTCTGGCGACGCTAGTTTTCACGTGTGGGTTGCTGTTCGTGTTCTTTGACGACGAAAAGAGGACGTCCGCGGAGGAACCGGATCCCGGAACGGCCGGATCGCTGCCGCTTTCCCTCGGCATCTCCCCCGCGTCCGTCCTTCGGCATGCGGGCCGCTCGTTGCCGGCTGGGCGGTCTCCGTCGGGTGATGGCAGAGGCCGCCACACACGTACTCCAGTTCCGTTGGTGTTCGGTCACTGAACGGAAGCTCGAACTCGCTCGCGAGAGCGGCATTGCCGTCCATGTTGACACATTCGGCGAAACGACCGCGCCACCGCGCCGCTATAACCCACCGCGGTAACCAGAGTCTCGATCTCCTCAATACTACCGATACCGACTATTCACACTTGACGTCACTCCCTACGTCACCTCCGTTTTCGGAGGCCCAGAAACGAGAATGGAGATTGTTCAGTTTCGGTTTCTTTACTTCTTTCGTAGGCACAGAAATACGCGTCACAAATGTCTACAAAAAATTGGGCAGCATGCAATGTTCCCAAGAAGCATAAAAACA
Source organism: Ixodes ricinus (assembly GCA_037355805.1). NCBI lineage: Eukaryota > Metazoa > Arthropoda > Arachnida > Ixodida > Ixodidae > Ixodes > Ixodes ricinus. Next base: position 236,862 of record JAZHYW010064505.1, read on the forward strand.
CCATTTAAAAGAATTAAATAAAATCGTCTTCATTGTCCCTTTAACCTGATCTCACGAAGGAGATGACAAGCTGATGTAAGACCAACCGGATACACTAGCCTAAGTCAGACCCAGCTTTGGACGTACTACGCGATCAGTCTACTTTCTCTCCTCTCTTGCGCAGTGTTTGTGGCTACGTGCACAGGCGTATTTTTCGTTTTTCCTTTCGCACTTTAGGTTTGCCTTGCAGTACGGCACCGCATGGCTGACGATGAAATAGGTAGAAACGTACACTTTGTCTTTACCTCCGAAGAACATCGCTTTCACTCGTCGACACCCTAATAAAATATATATCTTGCTTGATTATTATGCGATTAGATGGAAACAATCAAAAAAATCACAGTGACTCAAACTTAAAAAAAAATGGTTCCGATAATATTTTTAAGGGAAGCTTCGATTTAAATCGTAACTGTAGAACAGATGTGACTTAAGCAGTGTTGTAGGCTTTACCAAAAAAAAGTAACGAAATGCGGTACTCGTTACTTGACAAAGTAAAGGTACGCGTTACCGAACTACGTTACCTCAAAATAAAAGGAACGCGTTACCGTTATCAGACATTTACACGTTCCCAAAAAGTAACTAAATACCGTTACTCGTTACTCACTCAAAAAGTAACTAAATACGTTACTCGTTACCGATTCTCAAAAGGAACGCGTGAGTTACCTCAAAGTAACGAGTTACTTTTCACGTTACTGAAGACCAAATACACAACTGTTTTTGTTTCATGGTTTATTGTTTTCTTTTTAGTAGTCGTTGCACTTAAGCAGTAGCTGCCTGTCGAAGTTTTCATCAGTTATGTTTCCCGCTTCCTTGAAAATACATTTCCGGTGACGCTGAAGCGTCGTTCTACTGACGCGCTCGAAGGAACGGCAGTGTTGTGCTTCAGGAAGAGCTGGTGAATCTTCGGGAACTGCGCCTTCATTGAGGACAGCGGGTAATGGGTTATGTGCCTTCCCGTGTTTGCAACCTCCGGGTTTACATTCGGTCCGTACCCGGTTCTAGAAAGTTCAATTAACGAACCTGATTGTGCTCGCTGGGTGAAGGACATTCTCAGCTGTAGAGTTCAGTACAGCAACGTTTATCGCTGGACACGTCAGTCGAACTGTTCGACTGACGTGTTCAACGATACATGTTGCTGTATTGTCATACTGTTTATTTGTTTTTCGGGTTTTCCATCTGCCTTTGTCGCAATAGACACATACTAAGGCTAGAATAAAAACAAGGCCGTTAAAGCGGTGTTGTACACGTTACTCCTCAAAAGTAACGAGATACCGTTACTCGTTACTTGGTCTTAAAAGTAACTAAATACCGTTACTCGTTCCTTTTCTGAAAAAGTAACTAAATACGTTGCTCGTTACCGAAAATAGTAACTAGATACAAGTAACTCGTTACTTGTAACGCGTTACGTACATGTCTGCCGTTATCGGTACCGTTAAAAAGTACCGCACGTTACTTTGGCGTTACCTTCTGTTTATAAATTGGCGGTAACAACGTTGTTTTGTTTCGTTTTTGCGACAGCGTTTCTTTTACATGGGGACAAAGGGCGTGGGCGGTGGGGTTTTAGCTAAAGTGGGACTTTTTACGTGGGGAAAAGACAGGCAACATTTTGATAGTATGTGGAATGAGTGCAATAATTAATGACTTATCGCCTATACTTCGTTTCAGCGTAAAGCCAGACGCACACGACGCTACTGAGATAATGGGACCAATCAAGCAGCATCAAAAGCGCAACTCACTGGACCCTTTTTGCTTGTTTATGACTGGTTCAGCGATGATGGAACGCGTACAGAAACACGACGAACACCTAGATGGTGCTTTTTTTAACTCTGTTTGATTTGTCCCATCAGCTCGTAGCGTCGCCTGTTTCTGGGGTTAAGGTAAAAAAGTATAGAAACACGAAAAAAAATGTAAGCATACTTTTCTTTCACGTTTTGGGAAGAACATTTAACGTGTTATGTAACTACGTTTCCCGTGACTAGAAATAAGGAAAGTAAGTGCGTTATCCGTTTCTGTTTTGAAAAGGTAACGGGTACGTTACTACGTTACCGGAAAAAGTAACGCGTTACCGGTAACGTCCTTAATCGTAACGCGTAACAGCCAACACTGGACTTAAATCATGTTTGAAGTCGTGGTGTAAGTCACGATTTAAACCATTTTTATCTTAATCTTATTCTTGTCTTCGCCCTTCTGCTAACCGCCCAAGCGAAGTCATCTCCCCCTTGTCTCTGTTTCCACACGCGTCTAACGTACCGCAGCTGCCCCCTACCGCCATCCAGTCGGCCGATATGACGCAGGATCCAGCGCTTCTCGAGCCACACCGCCCACTAAACATACGCCGCCGAACCAGGTATAGCAGCGGTATTAATAGGAAATGAGACGTCATTTCCAGAAAGAATTTGGCGCGAGATCATATATTACTGCACGGCTGAAGGGTTGCAGACACCCCCAACGCTCGAATGATTTAAAAATGCTAAACAACACAAAGCAAAAAAAAAAAAAAACGAAACGAAAAAGCAAATGTGCTATTTTATGCGGTATGACGTCATGTTTTTTTTATGCCGACTTTGAAAATGTCGGACTTTCGAAAATATCAGGTTTCGCCGCTTCCTGCCGAAGTCTCGGAAGGTTTTGAAGAAACAAATCTGCCACAATTTTATCTCTCCCTTGGCTAATATAGGATGACGTCGGGGTGTGTGTTTATGGGGTGGATTTCATGCGAAAAGCGTCACCCTCGAGTGCGACGAAAGAGCGTTACACACCGGCCAAGGCAACATAAAGCATGCAGAAACCATTCCAGGCAATGCATAATCATCCAAAGAGACGGCACATTTAGTCATAATTATTCGTGCATGCTCATAATTAAGCGTATTTAATTGTATCGAGCGAGATTTCCCTACTACAGCTCAGTGGTAATCGAACCTCTCGAACCCCGAACCACGCCATCGGCAGCCCGACACCTTTATTCGGCACCACGAGGAGAAGGAAAAAAGAGCGCTAACAGCAGGACCAAGTATCACTCAGGGGAGCCTGCGTGAACAGGCGACCGTCGCCGCGTGCAGCTGGCTCCCTAGCGACGACGCGTAGCTCCCCACGTGATCCCACAACGTTGCGGGGCAGATCATAAGGGAGTTGTAGTAGACCGTTTCCGCAGCCCGCTAAGCACCCGCATAGCGCTCCGTAATCCGCCACAAGACCTTGAACTCTGCAGACAAGGCTGGCAGCGCGCATGCGCAGCTGCGGCGTTTCCTTTACGGATACCGTAGCGGAGGAGGAAAACGGTCTAATACAATTCCCTTATAGGGAATTCTAGTAGACCGTTGCGTTTTACTACGTTAAGACTGCTTGCGTTGAGCTGTTGCTATGGCGACCCTTACGACGAGCCAATGGGGAAGCGCCATGCTACACGACGCAACGCGGCGCAACGCAGTCGACGCAACTGTGTGAAAGAGCCTTAAAGGGGCACTAAAGAGTTTTTTGAGATCGTCGTTTTATTGTCATAACTCAACCTTCGAGTTCTAAACATCCTAGAAAAAAAAAAAAACGAAGTTACATTCATGCGCGGCCGATTTGTATATTAAAAAAGAAGTGATAAAAGATTCCGACACTTACCGTTGGCGCAGAATGACAGATGGCGCTACCAGACCTTGCTGAATATGGTCGAACGACGGTCAATCGTTGTGCGAACGCGCAAGACACGTGCCACAAACGGGTGCTCCGCCGCCATTTGCTTCCGAGGGTGGCACAAAGCAGGGGCCTTGTAAATTGACGGATTGGTGCTACTTTTAAAACACAAAGACACCTAAGGGCTTTAAGCGTTCACGATGATTAACGCCATCAAGTAAGCGCGGCCGCCCCGACAACTTTCCTTTCTAACGGAGGAAGGAGACACTCGGCGGGCCGTTTCCAGCAGAGTGAAAACCAGAATTAAGTGCTCGTGGCGCTCCACACCACTCCTGCGATGAAGTATAGATAGGGTTCGCCGTTTGAGGATAAATTCGATAAAATTCTTATTCATAAAAAACAAACCAAAACCTCCAAATTTGGGTACTTCAAGTTTTAAAAACCCTACAGATTTTTTTTTAAATCTTTTCTTGGAATCGTGAGCCAAATTTTGTCATATTGAGTGTTTCTGTGTGTGTTGTAATCTCTACTTTTGTTTGTAATGTTACAAAATAATTTGTTTTTAACACTTACTACAAATAGCGGGTGATCCATATACTACCTTTGCTCGAACACATCTGGCCCTTCTAGCGTTTCAACTTTTGGCCTTCCTCTCGGACAAGACTAGGCTCCTATTATTTTGTGTATGGAAGTTCTGCCTTAATAAATTTATCTGCTGCTTTCTAGCTAGACCAATGAAACTGCGCATTAAAAATAACTCAGAATGTTTTGTGAACGATGAGACAAAGCTCCGAAGAACACACAATTTGAGGTAAAAAAAAAACAAAAAAAACACCCTTCGATTTCGCTCAAAGATAAACTCCGAAAAGGCCGGACCCTAAGTATAATGTAATTTCTTTTACGTACCCAGGAGGATTCGCTCAGAAATATAAACTCGCGCGAGGAATTAGTATCCGAGTGCATCGTCCATTTCGCGTGGAGCCCCGTGCGCTCGTCCGATCCGCGAAATTTCCTTAGATCAATGAACCGCTTTCGCGAAACGTCCAACAAATCTTGTGCTCCTCGGCAAGGCTGTACATGGTTAAAGGCAGCGAATGAACGTGAGGAAACTGTAGAAGAATACAGGAGACAGGATACGACGCTGTACATACAACTCAATATTTCATCCAGAGGAGAAGAGGAAAGAAAATTACATATAACCAACAGGCACTTGCTCATGGCACGAGAACTCCAGGGCGCGGTACAATGGCTTTTGCACATCGAAACATTTCATCGCGCGACATAAAGACCCACAGACAAAGGAACCAGCTTTGTGTGTTCACTCGTACGTAACTACATACGCACACGCGCCCGCACGTTTACGCACGCGGGCACGCGCACAAACACCCACCCTTACAAATATGGGGTCCGTTTTTGTTTTGTTTTCTTACCTTTCGGAATGGTCGACGCTTGTGACCAGAAGAAGGGCAGACCAGTCGGGAATTTATTCGGAGCTCGGCTATAAGCTGGCAACGCTTGCGAGTGGGAGAGAAGAATGAAGAGGAACGTGGTCGGGGGAACTGACGGAGGCGAAATGAGAGGAGAGGCAAACGTTCGGGACGAAACCATTTGTCAGAGTCTCCCAGCAGAAGCCGACTACTTCTCTTTTCTTTTTCTTTTTGTCTCCTCTGCGGAAGTGACGAATTATTCTGGTCTGCGGGGCAGACTGCTGTCATTCATCGGGAAAAGAAAATTAAAAATGCCTCGATCATTGTGATCAACCCGCGGATACAACAATAATGCGTCGTGCGGGCATTATGCGTGCGTTATCATTTGTTGTGATTGGTTGGGTGATTTTGGATGCTTTTCACTCACGACCCACTCTTGCACTCACCGGGTTTATCGGAATGATCGAGATAATTGTGTTTTAATTTATTCGAGAGTGAAGCGTGTGAGGAGCTTGGTTTAACGAGAAGTTTTCATGCTTCTTCCGAGGGCGCGTGTATCGCATTGAGTTCGGACTGCTCTTGGATTGCGAGGAATCGCCTGTGTTAGCTAAAGTATCGTATTTTGCCGACTGTATACTGCACGGACTATACATTTAAAAGTTTATCATTTACGTGGTGTGGACTCCTTCAGGTGCAGATTATAAAAGGATTGGTTTTTCTACATCGGACCTTACAACGAGGCTAATGATGATTTTCATGTGATACAACTTTATTTGTAAGGTTCTACAGCAAAATTTTTCAAAAAAAATGTGCATAACTTTTTTTTTTTTTTTTACGTGCACGCTATGCATTGGGTGCGAACTATCTAAGAATGATTTTTTGAACCGAAACTTTCCTTGGGGATTATTCAATGTGTTCGACTTTAATTCGAACATCGCTTTTAATAGTAGGTGAGAGTTAGGCGACTTCTGTTCTCACCATATATTTATCAGGCCTGGCGGACATTAGATTATACGGTAATCGTCACGGCAAGTTGAATAAATACTTAAATATTTATAAAAATTAACTTTTAAGTTGTTGGTTTTAGGGGTCATGTCTGAATTGCGGTATTGACGGAAATTGCTGTTAAAGGCCAGACCAATTTAATGAATTTACGAAAAGGTAGTGTTTCTGAATTTGCGAAAAGGTAATGGAAAGGTAAGACTTCTGGTGCCCTGCAGTCACGACACACTTTTGTGTTCTCCGGGGTTATGAGATTAATCGAGGTAAACTTAAATTTTTTAGGGAGTGGAGTGTGTCACGAGCTTGCTTTAACTAGGAGTTCCATAGGTTCTACTTCTTTTGTGGCTGCGCATTGGGCCTTGAAATATTTGTACTCTTGGATTACGAAGACCCCTTTGTGGTAAATAAAGTAATCGCGAGGGGAAGAGGTTTATCGCCCTTTTTATGTTATATATTGACTGTTGTTTGATGTTGTGACGTCATGCACCCGCTGGGCTGTCCCTTGATACGTTGTGATTTACCTCGTGATGTCCTGAGTCCAAGTGGGGAGCTACGCTTCGTAATTCGGGAGCTAGCTGCGTGCGCCGACTTCCTGCCTACGGTTGCCTCCGGATTAAGTGCGCTGGGCTAAGTATATTACCTAACTTGTACACGTTACGCAAAAAAGTAACTAAATACCGTTACTTGTTACTCGCTCAAAAAGTAACTAATTGCATTACTCGTTACCGATTCTCAAAAGGAACGCGTTACGTTACCAAAACTAACGAGTTACTTTTCTCGTTACTTTGACGGCCAAGAACGCAACTCCTTTTGCTTCATGGTTTATTGTTTTGTTTTCAGTAGTCGTTGCACTTAAACAGTAGCTGCCTCTCGAAGTTGTCATCGGTTATGTTTCCCCGTTTGCTTGAGAATCGCATCTCCGGCGACGCTGAAGAGTCGTTCTACTGACGCTCTCGAAGGAACGGCAGTGCTGTGCTTCAGGGAGGGCTGGTGAATATGGGATTCTCTCTCTCTCTTGTTCTCTCTGCTTCTAAATTTCCTAGTTGACAATTGGTTCTGTGCCTTCCCGTGTTGGCATCCTCGTTGCTTGCATTCGGTCTGTGCACGATTCTAGAAGGTTCAACCAGCTAACCTTATTGTGTTCGCTGGGTAAAGGATGTTCCCAAGTGTAGAGTTCGACTGACGTGTTCAGCGATAAACGTTGCTATATACTCTCATACTGTTTAGTTATTTTTCGAGTTGTCAATCTGACTTTGCAGCGATAGACACATACTCAGGTTAGAACTAAAACGAGGCTGTTCAAACGGTGTTGTATACGTTACTCCTCAAAAGTAACGAAATACCGCTACTCGTTACTTGGCCTTAATAGTAACTAGTACGTTACTCGTTCCTTTTCTAGAAAAGTAACTAAACAGGTTACTCGTCACCGAAATAAGTAACTATAGGCAGAAGTAACGGACTAAGTATACATGTTGGACTAAGTGTGCTGGACTACGTATGCTAAGCAAAGTATCACTCGCCGCGGACAGTCACGTGTTACCGCAGGCGACCGTCGGCGGCAAGTCATACATAGTCTAGCTGCTGGATGGATGGATGGATGGATAGATGAATCCAGCTGAGCCCTTTGGATCGGGCGGTAGCTTACGCCACCTAACCATTTTGTTTTACCATTCCATGCTTGCTCTTTCTTTTAACGGCTCCTTGTGGCGCCGAGCGAAGATGTCGGACTGCAAATCACATCGTGCGTGGTTCAATTCCCGCTGCCCCTTGCTGCATCTGGTTGGTTGTTATTAATTGGGCCTAATTATGATTATATATGAATTATTATCACTAACTATGCCTTCGATATGCTTTGGAGGCTTGTGCATTGCATGCTGTGGGCCATGCATGTTTAGGTTGCCTTGGCCCGCGTGTAACGTTTTTTATTCACACTCGAGTGTTACATTTTTCGTATGAAACGCCCATAAATACATTCTGTGTTAAAACTAAGTACGCCTAATTATGAGAATGTACGATTAATTATAACTAAGAACGCGTTCTCTTTAGATGCGTATACATTGTCTACTATGGTCTGTGCATAATTTTTGTTGCCTTGGCCTGTGTGTAGCGCTTTTTCGTTACACTTGAGCGTGTCATTTTTTTTTTCTTGCACAAAATCCAGCCTGAACACATTTTGTGTTAAAACAAGAGCGACAACAAGGAAGCACGCCGTTGGCGCACCGAATTATTTTCAGTTGCTTTAATTTTCCGATAGGGACGAATGCTGTGCTTGTTTATCGTTTGTTTGGTTTTAGCATAATTTGGAAAAAAAAAAAACCTGTGTCCGGTAAAATTTGACAGAGCCAACGAAACCTGCTACGAGTACCCGTATTGACTCCGCGTGGAGAAACTTTGATGACGCTTTACTTTCCTGCTCATGCCATGCCTTCAACTGTGCAATTCTTTTTGTGGCGCGCATTTTTTTTTGGGGCATTCCCAGTTTCTATTTTGGGTTACCATTTGTAACATAAAAGCAAATGTGCATGCGCGGGGGAGGGATAAGTGGATAAACTGAGAAGAAAGAACAAAACTCTGAAAGTTCCCCAAGGGAAATAGAGCCCAGGACCCCAAGATTGTCAACCCGACACTCAACCACTGCATCGAAAGGGAGATGTTTTTTTTCTTTTTCTTTAGTGGAAGATACGACTGGTTCACAGCGTGCTCATTCAAGGTTCACTGGGTACAATCTCAGTTGTCATGTTAATTCCTTTTGATATCTTTAAGACTTCTAAACGGAGGCAGCCAGTCAGAAACTGCTGCTTGGATATCATACACCATTTTGACACAGATGACAAGTTCAATGGGATGTAGGCGTACAGTTTTTAGGAGCAAATTATCGGGTTCATCTCTAGGTCGGAAAGAAACGGGATGTACCCCCACCACGTGAGATATGTCCTGGCTCTGGTGCCCATGTGGCACGAACACATTGACAACTCGGACACTCCAAAAGTTCAGACATGTACACCAATGGAGCGAAGGCGGTAAAATGGTTCAACCTGCCTGCATCCGATGATCAATGCAGAGCGAATCTAATGTACGATGGAAATAATTTAATATGTGTGTCATTATTCGGGAGACCCCACTGCTCTGTTCGCATCTGCACCAAGCAGACGGCATAAAGTGTCCGAAATGCGAATTTGCCAGTTGAGGCAACGGCGAAGGCCTGAAATGAGAGAACGAAATAAAAAGCTGCCCGTCTCTTGGTAGATCTCTATAAATTCTGTGTCTTTATTGTACCACCAGACGTCACGTGACACCATGTGATACTGTGACGTGACCACGTGAAGTGACATCAGGTCACGTGACGTTACAATGTCACATGGTGTCAAGGGGTCACGTGACGCCGTGATGTCAAACCATGGTGTTAACTGTCAAGTGACGTCAAAGTGCTAGGTGATTCTGAGTATCACGTGACGTCTCGGTGTCACGGGATGACCGTCACGCTGATGACGCCCCGTGAACTCCGCGACGTTATTATGGTGTTCATGTGATGACGTCACGGTAAACCTTTTAAAACACCAATGACGTCACATGAACAACGTGCTATTATCAGAGTGACGTCACCATCCAGGCTACATTCCACGGACACAAAAAGCGCAAAGAGCTAGCCCTATAAATGCTATGCATTTAAAAGAGAAAGAACATCACCAGTCCCGTGCACAAAAGTAAATGACCCCGTCGTCAATGCTAACTGCTACAAGCTAAGACGCTTCGAATCCATCATCGCAACACAACGTAAACACGTAGTCCAATTCCCTACTCACGAAGCTCTCCATTCATATTTATGAAAGACGCTGGTGTCCGAGCAAGCTCGTGTCGGTATCGTGGATTCGCCACCGGGCAAGGCAGGCTCGGACGTGCACGTGGGGCACAAACGCCCGTCGACGACGGAGCCATCTCAGTTCGCTCTTCGTCGGCCCATTCTGCCACAGCAAGAACGTCCCTATACCACGGTCTGACGGACAGAAAGACGTTAGCCTAGCCGCCTCCCTTCACCTACCAAGGCACAAAATGACGTCTAGCATGGAACGCCGTGGATAACCCACGCTTGTCAGGGGCCCGGCCGCGGCCCAGACGTTTCCGGGACCCGGGTTGCACCTATCAGCGCTGCTGACAGAAGCCCACGCGAGAGAAGTGCGTTCCGCGGTTACCCTCAGGAGACGGCCCGCGCGCGAGGCGAACACGCGGCGCCGGAGCTCGACGGGAATTCGTGCGGGATGTCTCGGTAGTTGATTGGATCGTTCCCAACGACGAGTAGGCGCTGCGCTAAAAGAGCGCTTGCCGGCGACCTCCTTTGGTCCAAGGGCTGGGTGTCCGGCAGACGCACGGAGGCGCATCCAAATATGACAGAGGCTTAAAGGGGTGGAGTAACGATTTTCGTACTTCCGCCAATTAACTGCGGGAATTAATCTGTGTCACCTACGGAACAAAGAACAGGAAACCATGTTTTCTTGCACGCGCTAGTTATCAAGAAAAAAAAAACGCGAAGGTTAAAGTGCCTCTCAAGTCCCGCGTTGTCTTTCGAATGACGCAATCTGGAGGACCACCTGCTTTTCCGTTGGGTTCTCTCTTCAGATCCCCCAGCCGCTCCCTCTGTGGTTGTCGACTTTTCAAGGGTTAGCATCGCCGAAGGTCGCGGCGAGTGATCGACACAAAGGACGGTTCGCCAAGGGGCTGACGGCGAGTGTAGCAGCGGAGGGAGACAGGTTTTGTTGACTTCCGCATGTCCCCCAGAGGACGTTTTACCACAGTTCCGGTAACCGCCACACGCGGCTGCAGATCAGCTAATAATTCGTTTATTTTTCCTATTACGCAGCGGAATAGCAGTTTTCTGGGGCAAGGAGGTGCGTTTTTGGTCACTTGCGCCTAGATAAACAATATGAAAATACCAACTGCAAATTCTTTTAACATTAAAATCGTTGCACTACCCCTTTAACTTGGGCGAAGATAATCCCTTGATAAGGACCATGGGAAGTGAGTCAAAACATGTGTCGCGAAGTGAGAGCCCAAGTAAATTTAGAACTTCATAACGCGGAAATACGCTTCTAACTTCGAACCGCTGTGCAGAAACATTGAGGATGTGCTTTGTGAACCGAGATTGTAAGATGAATCTGAAAAGCTTTATGGGTTTCTTTTTGTCCAGCTGAATATATCGCGTCTCACCTCACGTCAGAAAGAAGCGCAATCTGCTAGCCAATGGCGCCAATCAGGCACCCCTAAAAGCGCAGTGTCAAGGCATTCGTCACTTTTTTATGTGGGCACTATCACCGGCTAAACCAATCAAGCACTGTGAATGCGCTGTGACGGTGGGTTGTTAATGGGCGTGTCTGTGTTTGTATATCTTCTAGCCTTTAACTGCGCACTGCTTAAACTAATATTACTAGATCACTCGGTTGGGAAACTGCCATAGGAGCCTGCTTTGAAAAAGTCGCTCCGTTCCGTACTCGAGAACCAAAACAGACGCCATCGCAACGCCGCAATTTGTGCCGTAGCAGCCACTCCGGCAACTGCGCGGCTGCACGTATCGGTCTTGTCGAGTCGCGCAAGGTCCGGTGGCGCCAACACGCAGCGCCATCTCGCAGTAGCATTATCAAGGAACTTTCATGTCTTGACTCGCCGCTAAAGAGCTGAGCTGTAATCGTATATAGTTCGGTATCGGTGGACGCAAACGATCCGCGTTTTAATGATCAGTTCCCTGAGTGTTATAGTACAGTTCGGTGAAGCTTGATAATGTGGATGCTTGGGCAAGTTGGTAACTCATGCTTGGATGGAACAGCGCGGATGAACAGTCACACTCACATGCACACCAGAAGCAAACAAACTCGCAGCGCTGACTTTCAACTCAGTTCTATATTTCTTCTTCCTCAAATCTTCAACTTCTTCACATTTGCCGTTAATGAGAACAATTTAAATTTTTACACACCAGAGACCAAATAGCCAATACCCATTAACAATTCATAATTAGATAAATCATGCAAAGACAACTAAAAAAACACAATATTAAAAAATTGAATTAAAAATTAATTTTTAAAAATAATAAAAATAAAGCGAAAAATTTCTCATCGCCGAGATTGCGGGTGTTCAGCGGACCTGAGTAATTGCACTGTCATAGCCAGAAGTGGTAATCAGCTGACACGGGAGATCATCGAAGCTGAAAAAATAGCCAGATTGGACAAACAATGTGTTAGTGTATCATCCGTAGCTTTGTCAGAAAAAGAATTGGATTATCTAGAGATATCACCAAAGCACCGATATATGATGAGAAATTTTTCGCTTTATTTTTATTATTTTTAAAAATTAATTTTTAATTCAATTTTTTAATATTGTGTTTTTTTAGTTGTCTTTGCATGATTTATCTAATTATGAATTGTTAATGGGTATTGGCTATTTGGTCTCTGGTGTGTAAAAATTTAAATTGTTCTCATTAACGGCAAATGTGAAGAAGTTGAAGATTTGAGGAAGAAGAAATATAGAACTGAGTTGAAAGTCAGCGCTGCAGAGTCTGTTTGTTTCTGGTGTGCATGTGAGTGTGACTGTTCATCCGCGCTGTTCCATCCAAGCAGTTCGGTGAAACTAAGTATGTACCAGTGTCCGAAATCCTAGCCCCAGCGATAAAAATGGGAAATAATAATAACAAACGCAGGCTCTTGTGATGAGAGGGTTCTGCATAAGAAACAAGATATTTGCTTTTTAAAGCACCCTTGTCATCGGTGTTGTTCTTGGAGCTTCGTGACTGTGCATTTCTGACGTTCTTGCACTACGATACGTGCGAAGGTTTCAAGAAAAAAACGGAGTCTTGCAAAAAGCGCAGCCCCCATATCGTGTCGTGGCGTCAGCATAAACAAATATGGCGGCGCCCATGGAACAGAGCAGACACTGGCCTATATCTTCTAGCCTTTAACTGCGCTCTTACTTATGGTGAAACTACCGGGTGAAACAAGGAGACGGCAGGCTCTTTAAATCGACCGGAAAATTCGGTTTCTTAACCTATCGCGCTACGACTTTGTGCAGCGTTGCACACAGGTGGTGCATTTTTTTGTAAAATTTGCAAAGAACGAACTTACCTGAGGAAAAAGTAAAGAAAGAAAAAGGCTTAGCTCCTATGGAAACGCAGCAACGCCACCGGTCTTCAAACAACACGGCGCCGTTTCGCACGGGAGGCAAGAGATGGCGCAACGAACGCCGCCAACGCCGCCAACGAACGAGTATACGGCCCCGAGAGCCGGCACTTTAGCAGACGATCCTTTCGACTCAAAAGCGGCTCGCGTTCCGCACGCGGCGACAGTCGCTGAAACAAAAACAGGCGCGGTAACAACAAGGAACTACAGTGGCTTAAAGGGGGTAGTGTAACGAAGGAAACTGGAGAAGCGGCACAGCGTTGGAAGACGGCCGCGGGTGGCGCTGGCGCTTGCAGCACCGTCGTTCCGGCTATGGCTCCGGCTTGGCCGCTTGGCCAGCTTGGCTCCGGCCAGCTCCGGCCGATTCGCAGCTAGTCGACTTCACTGTCGTCTGCTAGTTTCACATTTTTATTCACCTACGAACACAAATCATGTCGTGGGAAGTTCACTGGAAACAAATAATTGTTTGTGAGGTATTTATATTAGTTATGAAGTGTGTTAGGGTGCCTCTATCTGCCGGCCGGTGGAGGCCCCCGAACGGTGCTGCGGATCGAAGCGCCACCTAGACCGTCTTCCAAGGAGCGGCCGTTCCCGATGCAAGGTGGAGGCTACGCGGTAACTACACTACCCCCTTTAAGCCACTGTAAAGGAACTGCAGTTCCTTGTCTGCTAACACGCCGGCTCTCGGCGTCGTCTGCTCGTTCGTTGGCGGCAGTTGGCGTCGCGACCGCTTGCGCCATCTCTTGTCTCCCGTGCGAAACGGCGTCGTGTTGTTTGAAGACCGGTGGTGTCGCTGCGTTTCCATAGGAGTTAAGCCTTTTTCTTTCTTTACTTTTTCCTAAGGTAAGTTCGCTCTTTGCAAATTTTACAAAAAACAAATGCACCATCTGTGGGCAACGCTGCACAAAGTCGTAGCGCGATAGGTTAAGAAACCGAATTTTCCGGTCGATTTAAAGAGCCTGCCGTCTGCTTGTTTCACCCTGTATGTATAGGTCGAGTTCCTTCAATAATTAATGTATTCGGAGCTCTACCTGTCGGCCTGGTTACCCAAGCCGGACGTTGCCCAAGCTGTTATAAACAGCTCTGTGTCTCGAAAAATATAATTACAATGTTTGCGAAATAAGGGGAACTTGCTTTGTGTAAATTGTCAACAAAAATATTAAAAAAAAAACATGCAAAGGAGAGATCACTAACTAGGACGCGGGAAAGCGGCAGCTAGGCGGTGTTTTTTTGTTTTGTTTTTTGTTTTCACGCAGAACGTGTTGACGGGCTACGCAAAAAGCATTACGCTCGAGTATGAAGAAAATGCGTTGCAGGCACGTCAAGGCAACATAAACTATACATAGCCCACAGCAGGCAGTTCACAACCATTTAAAGAGAAGGCAGACTTAGTCGTAACTAGGAATAATTAATTGTAGGAAGCGAGGGAGGGCGGAGGGAAAAATAGAGAAGGGGAGGAAAGGGTAGGCAGAGGAGGGACCCTTAGGAAAATTATAAATGAGTTTCAGTTGAGCTTTATGTATTCATATAACGTCAATTGAAACTCAATATAAACTCAACGTCTAATGACTTTGCTCATAAGAAACTCAATATTTATTTAATTGATTTACTCATTAGGGATGCAATTGAGTTTAGTTATTAAGAACTCACTATCTATTCTTTTGAATTTACTCATTATGGAATATAATTGAGTTTAATAATTAAGAACTAAATATCAATTCTATTGAATTTACTCAATAAAAATGCGAATACGTTTTGTCATTAAGATCTCAATATTTATTGTTTTAAAATGGGGTTGAGTTTGGTAATTAAGAGGTAATAATCCGTTCTTTCGAATTTACTCACTACGAATGCAATTGAGCTTTGGTCATTAAGAACACGATATCCATTATTTAGAGTTTACTCAAAAGATATGCGATTGAGCTTGGTCATTGGGAACTCAATATAACATATTTTGAATTTACTCATTAAATATGCAATAGCCATGTTTAAATGAATGGATGGATGAGGCTGTACCCTTTGAATATGGAGGCGGCTTGCGCCACCTAGCCAGTATTTTTTTGTTTATGCACTCCGCTCACTAGTGGCGCACCGAAGAACATGTACCGTCTCACCAGTTGGCTTTGACGCTGCCAAAGGCCAGGGAGCGAAAGCGTAGTTCTGAAGAATCCTTCGCTTGCGCAAGCACTCGCGCAGAAAAAGCGCTTTCGAAAACCAGGCGCCCGCGCCGTCCTTTGCCGGCGCTGGAAGCCAAATTTTTTAAGTGTACGTTCGCCATGTTGGTTGTGGCGAGGAACCAGCGACCGGCGGGGCGACGAGCACGTATACATGCGCGAGAAGAGCGTAAAACAATACTAACCCTTAGCTCGGAGGTGTGGGTGAGGATCGATGACGGTGAGCAGTAGGCCTCGATTGTTACCGACAACGCTACGTAATTCACAAACAGCGGAGGAACCTCGACTCAACAAAGATGGCAGCGTACAGAGTGTTGCCAGGTGTTCGAACAATTTCGCATATGGCCTATTGAGTTTGGTCATTAAGAACTCAATATCCAATCTTTTTATTTTACTCATTAGATATGCAAACGAGCTTCATTGTTAAGAACTCTATACCCTATTCATTATTTTGAATTCACTCAGTACATTTGCAAATAATTTTATCACGAAAAGCTCAATATCCATTACTTTGAATTTACTCGTTAGGAGAGCCCTGTGCGGATAACAGTTTGATCACTGCATTGGATCCGCACCCGCAGGCTTTGTATCCGCACCCGAAACGCATTCGCAATGTTCTTAAATAATTGTATCCGCCTACCTTGTATCCGAATCCGAACCGCAACCGCAAAATTCAAAACCGCACCCGACCCGTAATCCACGCATTCATTTATATAATGAAAACAAGACTGAACAAAATAAAAGCGTCTTGATGGTATCCGTTTGCTTATCTTTGTACAAAGAGCACATGGAGTCAGAATACGGTGCAAGCCATTGGATCCTTAAAATCGAAAGAATAAAACACGGAGGACAAGCACAGGACAACTACGTTCTTAAATTTTACGTGGTTGTCCTGTGCTTGTCCTCCGTGTTTTATTCTTTCGATTTTAAGTATTCATGTTTAACTCGCTCACCTTTACTAGCCATTGGATCGTATTTTGTTTTATCGTGTTTATTTTATACGTAAAGTTTGTCGTTTTTTGTTTTCTTTTTTTCAAAAAGGGGGTAAACGTCGGGCGCTTTGTTTAAAGGTAATATCGGGGATAAATCGGATTATAAAAAGTTGCAATCTGTGCCATTTAGTTTATATTTATAAATAAATAGGCATAATTAACAAAAAAGAATACAAATAACCTCACGTATGTTTAATATTTTTTCGCAACCAAGTCATTGAAGTACACAGCACGGCAATCTAACATGACATATCAGGGGTCACTTGGTCTTTCCGATTTTTTTATGAAGCATGGTTTCTTACATTTAATCATCTGCATGAGTCACATCTCTATCTCCACCCTATATAACTGTCCGGTTCTTGGACATATCTAAATTGAAGAAAGATTCTCTCAACATCGCAGTTTCTACAACGCACTTTTTTTTTCACCAGTCGAAATGGAAGGGGAGAAGGGCAAATGATAATTCACGATGGACATAAAATAACGGAAAGAATAATAACATTGTGTCGTTTTATTTAGGTCAAACGATAAAAAAAAAGTTAGAGAAGAAAGGTCGTCGCTCACAGCAGCGAAGCACTTACGTACACGTGGTAAGACGCGAGTACACCACCGGGAAAATATCACAATATCCAATAATGCAACACTTCCTTATGGTTTTAGTTTTAAGCACGAAGATGCACCTGCTTTAGGAACAACTTGCCAACTGTCGAGAGAAAAAAACCACGCACGCGTTACGTTTCCCTTACCGAGGAGGCATTTTCTACTTTCGCGTGGCTTGTACGTATTGGGTTTTCTTTCCCCGAAGAAACTTTTCCGGTCTTTCCCTTCCTACCAAGAACGCGCTCTCCCGGAACGATTGATGTTCCTGCATTCTTTACATTTTCTAGGGACAGCATTTTAGACGATATATAGTAGGATCTAAAGTGATCTTTGGTGAGAGTAAGGTGTTTCCTGGTGTAAAGAACCATATTCTCCTCTAATGACACCGTTTTTCTAGGAGAGTAATAATAAATAATAATAATAATAATAATAATAATAATAATAATAATAATAATAATAATAATAATAATAATAATAAAATAATAATAATAATAATAATAATAATAATAATAATAATAATAATCTTTATTTTTATGTCCCCAAAAACAACCCGGAGCTCTTCACTTTGCCGCACATGTCAATGCTAAGATTGAACAGAAACAAAGTAACACAATAAAATCAAAGTAAAGCACAAGTCAAAGGTGTGGAAGCACTTCCAATAGCTTGCGGTAAACATATATAATATTTGTATCATTAAGGCGATTATATAACGATTGTATACGTGACCGGGGCGAAGATCTACACATGGTATTGACGTAGAAAGCAGTATGGTTCCTAGTTAACCGAGAAGGGACATGAAGGTTAATTCTGGATAAAAGCATATCGTTATCTATCATCCATTTACTACCTTATGTAGAAACATTAAGTCACGCTCGCCCCTTCTTTCGGAAAATGGCTTCAGAGAAATCTTTTCAACGAGAAAGTAATAATTATAATAAAAACGACGTTGGAAATAGCGGTCATAAACAATACGTACGAAACGCTTTTGCACAGTTTCAATTTTCGCTGACTGCGTTCTAGATATTCCATGCTACAGATGCGAATTCCAGCTGTGATCTTACTAGGGAGCAAAATAAACGAATAATGTGCTGGGTTTTTAAACTGCTGCGTGATGCGAGATATCAGTCCCAGCATTTTAGTTGCACTGCCAACAATAGATGACACGTGTGGAATAAACGTCAATGCACTAACTATACACACGCCAAGGTCTCTTACAGAAGATACACGTTCGATAGGAATCCCTTCTAATTAGGGCTGGGCGTCGATTAAAAATTTTAACCCGATTAATCGCCACCCTTTAATCGATTAATTAATCGATTAATCGGTTGCGTTGATTTTTACAAATAATATATTAAAAATAATGCAACTACTCGTCTTGCCTTTGAAGACTTATTTTACTCTCTGTTACACGGCGCAAAGGACGATTCAAAGACTCACATATTTTTTGCTCCAGCTCCGAAGACAAAGCAGTTTGTCCACATTCTCCAACACGAAGACAAAAAGTCAGGGCTTGGGCGATGCTTTCTTCTTTTTTAGGGAAAGGGACTTCTACGAGAAGGCGTTGATTGTAGTCTGCGTTTTGGCGGATGGTCCTTGCTGTAGCGGCGTGCATGGGTGCTTCGCTCGTAGGTGATACTGAAGCGAACGTACGCTTCCACTCTATGAAAACGGCTTTTTGCAGATGATGCAGTGGACTTCCTTCGAGTTAAAAACTTCACCGCTGGAGTGTACTTTAAACCCTAATTTTCCATCGAGATTGCCTTTCATACTCGTGAACTCGTCCATTTGTACGGGCCGAATACTGGAACAAATAACCATGACGTTGTTAGCTTCCCAGCTTGTTTTTCTGCTCGTTGGTCTTGCCTGGGCAGGATGTGTAATAGATCCTCAACAGGTGAAGTTTCGCGGTCGTAAAGGGATCAATTGCGGGCCCGGCTTGTTCTTCTGGCCTTGGTAGAACTGTAATGTATATCCTCGAATACATGACGCTTCACGAGCGCGAGAATCGAACCTTGCTCATATTCATAGCAGCTGGCTGGGAACAGAAAACCGCTCAGGACAGAACGACCGGATGCACGCCACGCAGCGTTTTCCTTAGGGGGGGGGGGGCATGAGTCACCCCTAGTTTGGGCAGGTCGGCCAGGATGGAGCCATGCGTGCGTCCAGTTGACTTCTTTTTGAGTACCGATTAAAAAACCAATTAACCAGTTAAAAAATTTGATCGCGATTAAAGCCTTAATCGATTAATCGGAAGGTTAATCGATCAATTGCCCAGCCCTACTTCTAATACATAACTATTATGTGAATAAGTGAGTAACACTCACCCATTCACTCTACACTGCGGTCGCACACGGTTATGGGCCAACTCGGTAAAAATGTAGATTCGGACACGCGGATATCAGCATCCGATCTGCGTCCGCAGCCCCTGGCATCCGCATCCGATCAGAAATCGTTCAAATCTGATTCATTTTTATCAGCATCCGCCAGTTGACTGTGGATATCCGCGACTAATCCACGGGTAATTAGTAAATATGCAGGGCTCTACTCATCAGAAATGTAAAGGATTTTTATTATTAAGAGCTCAATATCAGTTATTTTGAATTTACTCATTATATTTGTAAATGAGTATTATCATTTAAATCTCAATATTTCTTTATTTCGAATTTACTCATTAGATACGTATATGGTTTTACCATTAAGGGCTCAACATCCATTATTTTGAGCTCACTTACTAGACACCTACTTTAGTTTATCACTCGACAAACATTTCTTTGTCTCCTCATCAGATATTCAAATGAGTCTTTTATCGTTGAGTAGTAGACATCCGCTGATTTGCACCCTTTGCAGTTGAAAACTCCCAGCAAGGTCATAGCTGAAAATAACCACGAGTGCACTTATGTCGCTCAGAATAAAATTAATTTTCCCAGATTCATATGTGCATGAAATGGGATCCCAAACTTTCGAAACCTCTTAGAACATATCTTCCTCAGCATTCATTGACAACCTTGCACAATTTATTTCCCCACAGAATGACGGTTGACTTTCTATATATAACCTGTGTCAATACAAAAGCAGCAAACGTTTCGTTGAATTCTTACTGTTGCTTAAAGTTTGCACTAAGTTCCCCTGTGCGTCGAGAAAGTGAGGGAGAGGAGGAGACGAGAGGGGACGTCTCCTCTCGTCAACGCCGAGCTCTGATTGGAAGGATTAGTGGGTACACCTAAAAGCTAGGTGTTTTTGTCTCCACTGCACTCGCCGAGCGCGTTAGAACGCGGAACGCTGGCGTCAGGCGTTCAGCTCTCGCGTTCCAGCGCATTCGACGATTGCAGTGGAGAGAAAGGCAGCTAGCTTTAGGTGTACCCACTAATCGTTCCAACCAGAGCTCGGCGTTCTGACGTCCCCTCTCGTCTCCTCCTCTCCCTCACTCTCTCGGTCCATAATCACTGGCAAGGTGGGAACGACAGGGAGGAGCTTCCCTTGTCCCGCCTCCAGCGCGATCCTCCTACCTTTGAAAACGCTTTGTCATCTTGTGCACCTCGAGCGCGCGCTCGCTGCCAAAGCAGAAGGCATAAAGCGGGTGCATGGAGGCCGGGCGTTCGAAAGACACGCCATGCCGTTCTCACTCTGTCAGTGACTACAGTTACTTCATTGAGCCTATCCTACCAGTCACTTCGCGAAGAAAAGAATAAAAATGTTTTAAAGGCGGAGCAACTATACCGTGACCCGTCTCGTCCTGACTGGTGATATGCAGAGAAGCGATAACATACCAGCTATAAGAACCGCTTGTGTGGATTTGGCGACTGCACCGAATGATTATTGCTTGGACCAATGTTTTTTTAATGCATTATTACGCTACTTATCATGAATTTCTGGATATCTGGCCTCTAATGTTCCCCGCTAAATTTAGCGGAAAATTTGCACCACGTGACCTGTGTTCAATTCAGGTTTCCCGCTAAATTGACGTCACGTGACCTATGCACCAATTCAGTTTCCCCGCTAAATTCAGCAGAAAAATTGACGTCACAACCCATGCACCAATTTAGTTTTCCCGCTAAATTTAGCGGAGAAATTGACGTCACATGACCTACGCAACAATTAAGTTTCCCGCTAAATTTATCAGAAAAATTAACGTCACGACCCATGCAACAATTCACTTTCCCCACTAAATTCAGTGGAAATATTGACGTCACGTGAACTATTCTATAATTCAGTTTCCCTGCTAAATTTGACGGTAAAATTGATATCACGTGGCATGACATCACGGGACCTGAATTTAGCGGGCCTTATAACAAAAGGGAGGTAAACATCACGAATGCTATCGCAATTCATAGACAACGAACAATAGTGGTTTCTGCAGTTCTTTTTTTTTTTACTAAGGTATACAGTCCACTAACGTCGAAACAATATTTACCTTTTATCAGACTTCCGAGGAGGAGATTGCATACTAGTAACCTTAATAAATGTTGAGGTGGTCACCGGCCCATTGGATACCTTTCATATGTAGTGTTTATAAGACGGTGAAGTAGTCAAGGGGTGTGATTCAAGTGCTGTATTGCTTCATGTTGTATTCAAGTGTTTTGAGATCTTTATATTAAACAAGTTAAATTAACCTGAGACTGGGGAAGAAGAGAAGCGTTTTAATGTTTTTCTTCTTCCCCAGTCTCAGGGTTTCTCTTTTTCCCGAGTCTCAGGTTAATTCAACATGGTTAATATTCACCAGCTCGCCTGCACCCTTACTGTTGTAACCTGGTTCAGGTGGTAAATATATTTATTTCGAGGAGCCGAAACTAAGCATGTCCGGCCACCAGGATACGGTGCGGAACACCCGAGCTGCCAGCCACGCGAGACCGTGCACCGGGCTTGATCGTTCCTTTCAATGATGATAGCAGGCTGTCTAGCTATACTTACTATATTTTCGCGTCAGGTGGTTCGTGCTTAGTTTCCTTCATGTACCATGCATTCAGAAATTATCGAGTCTATATTTCCCCCAAAATTGCAGGAATTGTTTTAAACACGGTTCCAAAACTTCAAACGAAAGAGCCACCAACATTATATTAAACATCAATTGCTAAAAATCAAATTTAAACGCAGTGCCCAACATTCTGTGAAGACTCAATAGGAATACAAGAAAAAACAATTGTTTCAATTGAGATTCAACTTTTCAACACCAGAGTTAATTCTGTACACTTTAAATTGAAATTCATTTAATATTTTTGTAACTCAGTTTTTTTTTTACAGGGGAAGTGTAAGTGGTGTCACGTGATATGAGGTGCATTTGTCACGTGAAGGCAGGTCACGTGACGACAATTTCCCCACTAAATTTAACGGGGAAACTAAATTGGTGTTTAGGTCACGGGAAGTCAATCTCTCCATTGAATTTTGCGATGAAAATGAATTGATGTTAAAAGCTGGGAGACGGACAGGCTGGAGACCTAGTTCAGGCTGTAAGGATGACGATGTTTAAGGGACATGGGTGGAGGATGGTAGCGTTCGTAAGACCCATTCTGTCTCCTCCGCCGTGTCCGCGGGTTTCCCGTTATATAGCCGCGGTGACGTGATGACATTTGCGTCACCGGCGGGATCCTCGTGATTGGCGGTGGCTGAAGGCTTCGATTAAGATGAGTTCCAACAGACTCTGTCACTGACCCGGAGGTTTATATTGTCGCAGCAGCAGCTTCTTCTGATGTAGAAAAAGGAGGCAGACGAAAACCTTTGGACGCTGATAACTTCGGCAGATGTGTGAAAGCCTTAGTTCCGGGTCTTCAAGAGTGTTTCTCTCGAGCGATGATCTTGCGAACTGTCTCTGTAAGTGTGCCGTAAGACGAGCACTGCCCCGTCGGGGGAAGAATATAGCTTGGTGTCCAGGTCACGTGACGTCAATTTCCCGGCTAAATTTAGCGGAAAACGAACCGAAGGACGGACGAACGGTCGGAAGGACAAATTTCAGGGATTAGGGCAGAGGTCGTCTACCTTTTGCTTTAGCAGGCCGGATGAAAAACCAAAAGAGGGGGAGGGGGGGGAGGGGGAAGGGAAGGAAGGGGCGTGCCAAATTACTAAAAAACCTCCTCCAAACTTCAAGTGCTGTACAAAATTTCTTCTTGATTTAAGCACGCATAACTTAAGATTTCTCAGCCCCCTCTCAGAAGGAGCTTAGGTGTGCAATGTTGTTTGCCAAGACGCAAGTCACATTAAAGCTACTACGAGAGCCGTAAAACGTTTTGGAGGTGACCATTGGTCATTCGCAAACACATGACTGACTTTACGGTCTTCGTTTAAAAACAATATCTTCGCCGATGTACATAGTCTAAGGAACACTGCAATCAAAGCTGCTGCGAGCTTTCGTAGATTCAAAAACTTTGATTCAAGAAGGCCAGAGTAAAACAAAAACTTAACGAAGTCGTATGCTGGAAATACATCCTACAACCTATTATCCGTTGGGGGAATCAGTTTATCAGCAAATTTGGTCTCGTAAGCCTCCTGAACCTGGCCGAGGTCTGTCTTGAGCAAAATTGAGGAAATGTGGGTGTCGCTTGAGTATTTCCCAAAATCAGGGAATCCGTCTCCGACCATGCAGTTCAGATTGCGTTCTATTATACAGATTTTCTACGTAGAACAGTGTGCTTGTTCCTCCCAGAAAGATTCTCCACAAAGGAAAATTATGTAGATTTTTGTTGATAGAGATTCCTGGTGATGAGAGACCCCGTGCTTCAGCTCTAAAACGTTTGCGTCTAGGAGCATACCACCACGGGTTTCTCTTTCCTTTGTAATTCTACGTTGCGGTCATTATGGTGGTGTAATATATCATCCAACAACGATGTCAAGTCGTACACCCAATCAGAAACAGGAAGGCTTTGCAAAAATGTTTTTACAAACCTAAAAAAAAAAAAAAATAGAAAACTTGCTGTTGTAGAGCGAAGCTGTATATGACTCACAGGTCTGATTTCTGTAATTTTTTTGTGTCATCGTCCTCACGGAAAATAACTTTCAGCGATTGAAGCGAAAAGTGCATATCACGCATACAACAAACAGCACATCATTGGGTTCAATAATGAACAAGCACAAAACAAGCATCCGAACCACATAATTGATGATAAGGCGCTCCTGATAACAATGTGAAGCACGTAGCGCTCACCACATACGTTGCCTGGTAAAGATTACTGTTGCGCAAGCTGCCGCGGCGACCTCAGCTTGCGGCTGCAGCTTGCGACGTCACTAGCCTTTCATATATAAAAGTTTTGGTACAGTGCATTTACGTTTCTTTCATCAATCATTTGGTGTAAACCCTTTTGCTGTTCACAAACATGAACTGCCGCTTTCGACCCAAGCGACTTCCGGTCGAACCGTCTTTGCAAGCCTGTTGAGCTTGCTTATGTCACCAGTGCTAGAAAGCATAAATGCTACACGTACATCAAAGTTGGAGATTTAACGAGGGCCGTCGGCTGGAGTATTTAATGTTTTGGAGGAGGCAAGTTGGTTTCCAAGAATACTCGAAACATTTTAACAGATCTCGCACTCCTTCGTTCTTTTGGTGTTCACCTGGAGAATTGCTGGTTGAACCTTTCATCTATATTTCAAGCAGCGGTGTTAAGGTGGCATATGTTCATTCTTTTTAAAAACCGGAAGTTTTTTGGGACGTCGAAGACTGGGGAACCACCTGGTGACGTTTGCCATAGAAAGGATCTATTATACTGTGGGCAATCGTTGCAGGTGATACCACAGCTTCGCTGTCGAACCACCTTCACAGCGTGGATTGGAGTCCCAGCTTTTCTTGTGTAGCCCCATAATAAGTCTCTGTGCGCGACGAAAGTGTTGAAATGAACGATGCATGGTACAAGTCGTGATTCCGGACGACATTTATGCTAGATACGACATACCTTAAATATTGATTCCCAATGCATCACATTGTTGCGCAACAATTGCCGATAGATGAACGTGAATAATGTACTAACACCCAGGCGTGCCATTTGGAAATGAATACGTTTCATCACACCACATTTGTCACGAATTATTCTTTTTGCACCGTTGGTCCTGGAGAGTGTGTGTGTATGTGTGTGTGTGGGGGAAGGGTGGGGGGGGGGGGGGGTCTTTTCTCGTAGCGAGCCTGGGGTCGCATCTGGTCCGCGGGCCGCGGGTTGCCGACCCCTGGATTAGGGGTTCAGTTTGTGAGCATTTCATGCTTCAAATAGTTTTGTTTTTTTTTTTTGGGGGGGGGGGGGGGGCATCTGATTCTGTCGGTCTAATCCACCGCCATCGCTGCGCAGTTTTCACTATCGTGGCCCTCGTGGTCGTCGGAGGGCGCCCTGCGATATCTTTAAAGGCAGAACCCGCATTCAGTGTGGACAAACAAAGCGCGCACCCAGGTCCCTGCGGCTCCGGACAAGTCCCCCCCCCCTCCCCCTTCAACCCCGCTATTGTTTACGCATCCTGCTCTTCCCCCTTCTGTTTTCAATATTTTTTGCTCGAGAATGGCCCCTTGAATGTCCAGCTAAGCCACCCAGATCTTTTCTGGCGGACCGTCGCCATTGAACGACGCGTCGCACGACTGCCCCATCGTGAGCCGTCGTCATTGGAATAAACGACAACGTCGTTGGTACACAACCTGGTGACTTGATACATAAAACTTCTTTCCAGAGTCATTTGACTTCGGTGCGTTGCCCACGGAAGGAGACTCTGATATGCAGGTTTTGGAGAGTGTTGGCAGTAACAGAAAACAAAAGGAAAGCCTCGAATTTTTACTTTCTTTCGGTTTGTCGCTATTGAACCTATTAACATGTTAGTACTTTCAGTGCAATTAAAGCAATAATTGAATAATCGGTAGGCTAATCGATCAATTGCCCAGCGTTTTGTGTAACGTTTTCTCAAAAATAGTTACATTATCGTCGTGCCTCGAAATTACCTCGCAAAACGGATTTTTCCTCTTGTTCAATCGCGCTGCATACGCGGAAAATACAAGATCAAGTTTGCCGGGTTTCCATCAGCGCAGCGAGGTCGTCACGGAGCAGAATGGTGTTCTTCGTTGTCACGAACGGTGGCTGGTTCAACCACTTGCGTTTGAGTCAGACTGACAGCGCTACGATTCCTTTTGTTGCACAACGACGCATTGCGCGGATCCCCGTATAGTTAAAAGTATGTTACTCTAGTTGGTTCATTTCTTTGAGAAAAAAGATATCCTGAGCCCACTTTGAAGTAACATTTTCTTGCTACGCGTTTAGAAGCTGCGGACTTTCGTTTGTTCTGTGGCGAGAGCACTTGTTTGGTCAATGTTTGAAGGAAATGAACTGCTTTGAGTTGTGTTCGATGAAACAACGGCAAAAACGAAAATGACATTGCCAAATTCAATTTTTTTCGAGAAGCTTTGTGAAAGCACGGTCCTGGTGACCCGAAGGCCTGTATCGCTTGTCAAATGTAGTTTGCGATTGTCTTTTCCTCTTACGGCTGTGGCTAAAAGACTCGTCAATATCGTCCCGCGTTTTCAAGAACCCCAAAAAGCCGAAATATTGCACGTCGATAAAAACTAAAGGGAATACATATTGTTCCGCTGAACAAACATCCGTTTTCGGTTTTCATCGCCATTTTTGTGTGTAAGTTTGGAGGGAGTTTCGCTTCACCCGGCGAAATTCCTTTACCTCCACAAAGAACGACGACCGCGTACATGTGTGCGACTGCGTGTTTTTCTCTTTTGACATCAGTCTAAAAGTACAATGATACATTGCTTAAATTACAAAGATACTCTACAATGAACGATACGGCATTGTGACCCGTATGTTGTTGGGTATTTCTCGTTGTTGTTTCTTGTTCCTTGTTTACAGCAATTTACTTTTTCAATAATGGTAGACACCGAGCGGTCGATGGTACTATCGGCGTCTCCATTTTCTCAGGCTGATTCTTGAATGTAAGATTCCACGCACATTAAATGTCATTTTTTTCTTCTTTTTTTTTTACTTTAAACATCTGAAAACGGAAGCTTACATGCTTGATATATCATGCGGCCTCGCGGCATACCATTCGTGCATATTCAATATAGTATATGGCCGGTTTCATTTAAATTCAAGCAATGGGGCACATTCGTTTCTTCTTTTTTTTTTATCGTTCTACGTTGTGGGGTATACCGCGCGACACAAAACGTTGTATATCTTCAACTTTAAACATGCTTACTTTTGAAGAAATAAAATCTCTCAGGAGCGGGGAAGGACAGCGGGGGTTTCACAGTCATCGTCTGTGACATCTTTGGCTCGGGCTCCATCTCAAACTATTATTACAAATTCTTGTACTTCTTTATCTATGTATAATCTAGTAAGGCAACATTTGAACGTATGATTAGTATGTATAGTGTAGAATTTCTTAATATTCCCAAATATGCCTCTGTGAACAGTTTCCCAAAAACTTCTGATATTTTGCCGACCACAGTTTTTTTTATAGTCACATTCAAAAGTGATGACTCGTACAGCATATACGAGGGGCGTTCATAAAGTTCGTATTATCGGCACAAAAAATAAAGAAACGGAACAAAACAGGCATCAACATGTGCGCGCGTCCCTCTATACTTCGTCTCACCTTAGCATGGACTAACTGCGAAGGCTGTGCAAGCGCGAGCGGCCAGCCTCGACTGCCTTGACTGGAGCACTCGCTGCACGAGCTCCCGCGCAGCCGCCGAGGCTTCATCCAAAGCAACTATAGCTCGCGCTTTTAGCATGCGTGGCTAACAATAGTCCAAGCTAAGGTGAGACGAAGTATAGTTTCCGCACAATATAAACATCGCATGATATAGTAGCTCGGAACGCCGCTAGGGAGTCCAAACAAAAATTGCATCACCCGTCGGTGCCCAGCACATGCATGCAGTGATCCATTTTTTTCCATGTGAGGGGAAGCAATGCCAATGATATTTATTCCAATCTAGGAGCGTTGTTCGGGGACAATGCGCCAGCTGATGATACTTTGGGTAAATGGCGCAGACGTTACCAGTGTGGCCAAATAAGAGGAAAGCACTTTAAGGACGGCGAACAAGTGATTGCTGAAGTGGAGCGATTCCTGAACACTCAAAACGAGGAGTTCTATAAGAATGGCCTCCGGCATGTGGTGCATCGCTGGAAAAAGTGGGTAACTTTTGGTGGCGAGCTTGTAGACAAAGTCTCAACTCCTACTCGAGTTTCACTGCTGAATCTCTATTCCTTCGTGACAATAATACGAACTTTATGAACGCCCCTCGTATTACCTTCCAAATGATATACATTTCATGTTTTAACACGAATTGTAATTGGGTTGTTTGTTTCATACTTCACATTAATAATATAGCACAAATTGAACAAGGACGAGAAGGCACGCATTGTGGCACGTATAGCCTATATTTTAAATGCCATAGCATTTTTCTCCCTCTCAAAAAAAAAAGTTAATGCTTTTTTGTTTTGTTTTAGTAGTTTATACGATTTACAAAAATCAGCACTCGTGACTAACTATTCCAGGGAGGGTTTAGTACTTAGGAAGTTTCTCGTCACGGCTCGTCTGACGCTTACGCTACTTCGATTTAACATTAAAAACAAAACGAGCTTGTAACGACCCACCAAAATCTCCGACGTCGTAGATTACATTTTTGACATCGATACCACGCCGTGCTGCCGGGGCGTAACGTTCGTACAGCCTCGTTAAACAGCGAATATCAGATCGACCAATGAAATAATAAAATATTTAGAACCAAGGAAAGTGCGAATCTTGTCGGAGGATTGAATGTGTATGTATGTTGTTAAGATAACATATCGCTCTGTATTTACGTGTAAAAAAAATCGACCTCGACGATAAAAACAAAAAGACACAGACACACAATCACATCGATGTTTCTCTCTAAAACCCCAAGAGAGCCATCCCGCTTTTTTTTTTTTTTTTGTTATGATTGAGCACATTTTGGCCATCAGTCGTTAGCGTTATAAGGGGGCGGGGTCTGCCTGGCTCCTCTTTAAAGGGGGTGTGACGGCACCCGACCTCCGGGTAGATGGAGCTGAAGTCGTTATGACGACCATCCAGGTCGTTTTACGCGTCCGTTTACGGTCTAAAATTGGCGTCTGAGAGAGAGAGCTCAGCGAGGCAGGGCAGAGCCGTAGGGGGTCCCAGTGCCGCGATGGAGCCAACGTATTGATGTTGGCGTTTTATGGCGCGAGTCTCCTGTATTGATTTTCGGGTCGGTTACTGCATCGGCGACATCAACATCGTTTCTCTTGTTGCCGACGGCCGCAGATCTGCACGCGTGTTCGTGTGCTGTTCCCCGGCGGCGTCAGAAATCGAAGGTGCACTCGACGGTTTGTCTCGCGGTGCCTCCTACTCAAAGTTTCGGACAAAACGAGACACCCTCATGCGGGGTGGTTTTCCTACGTTGTACCGGTTGTTTACGGATAACGACATATATTGCGACAAATTACGACACGAGGACCGGTGCCATGACCTTGAGTTGTTGTTTCGGTGTTTTTTTTTCCCCAATTATCTTATGCTTTTTTTTTTATGACGCGCGATCGATCCATTGGTGTGCATCTGTGGATTGTTTTATTCGAGACAGCCGACTCTGTGAAGTTCCCTGAAAAAGGGGCACGCCTGACATAAATTCCTACTAATACAGGCTCATGATGAGGACATTATTTTAACTTTGGCCTAAAAGGCCAGAGTAAAAAGACCAGAGTTAAACATCATCTGCAGAACGGAGGTCTTTGCTGAACCTGGTTTACAATCTTAGAAGACACAGCGTCGCTTTAACTGACGGGGTGCACCTGGTATGAAAGTATGGTACGCACATTTTGACAAGAATGCAATCCAGAAATAGCCCATATCTTTTTTGTGTGTGTGTTTCTTTTTAGCAATGATTGAATTATGAGCACTGAATGCCGTACCGTACGCAGTTTTGTTGCCCTTGCAGTCTTACCACTTTTACTAAAAGAGCCGGGTCATGATGTTTAAAGAACTGAAACGGAGCATGAACACTGAAACAGCGAGAAACCAGAGGTCGCCCGTGTGTCATGGTCGCTTGTCGATGGGCTGGCCAGTTCATGGAAGCTCTTCATAACACCAACAAAGCGGAAACAAAATGTCTGTCTCTTCAGTTTTTAATAATGCGTGTGCTGTGTGTATCTTTGAAGAGCCGGCAGTTAGTCAGCCCCAGTGGACGTTTGTGTTTCAACTGTAGATGAAAACTTTCGTCAGTGCAGCACGCGCAACCATAGCTACAGGCCTGAAATTATGCAAGCGAACGTCGTTTAGCAAGAAGTTTTATGTCTATTTTAGAGCTCTATTTTAAGGTAGTGAAATATTAAAAATAAGGCAAAATCGGAGGCTATGTGTTTCCTATGCCCTATAACAGCCTGTTTGTCGCCTGCACGCTGGTTTGTGTCCGAGTCCAACTAGAGCGACAAACAGAAACGAATGACACCGACAAGCCTCAAACCAGAGCATTTCGCGATTTGACAGGCTTTGTAGAACAAAGGAGGCTATGCTTAAACACGAGCATCATGCACGCGAGGGTATCTTTGGCAAGCTTGCAATCATTCGTGCTCACTTCACGAGCACCGAACCACTAAACACCTGCCAAAGGTACCATCGCCAGCATGCAGCACGCGGCTTGTCCCTGACGTTTATTTCTGTTTGTCGTTCTAGTGGGACTTGGGTATTACGAGGTCGCTCCAAAATAACCTGCTGGACGCAAAACAAAATTTTAAAAATCAATGGCAGAGGTTGGCGATGATGAGCAAGATAATCGCGATAATAACTACTCCTAACGAAATATATTGTCATAAATGATGAGGCGGCGAATAACTGAATAAACTGAAGGTTTAATGGGGCGAACTTGTGCCCAAACAAAGGAGAGGTAGGTTAGCGTCGCAGGCGTCGATGTCGGCGAAACAGCTGGATCGAGCGGAGGGGCGAAACTGAGTGCGGCTCGCCACGTGGAGCCCCCTTATGTAGACGCGTTGGCTTCTGGAACAATCGGCGTAGAAGGCTCGGCGACTAGAACATTCGGACCTCGAACAAGCAACAGAGTTCACGAATTTACCAAAACATTAAACTGAAAAAATAAATAAAATACGCGCAGCTCACAGGAATCGAACCCTGGGCCTCCCGCAAAGAAGGTAAGCGCGGTAACCACTCGGTCAGGCACGCGCTCGCTCGCCGACGCGCGTGGCAATATCAACAATGGCCACCTGAGGCTGAGAGCAAGCTCACAAAATAGTGTGCAGACGACAAACATCTGGCATAGGGCATAGGAAATGCACGGCCGCCGTTTTTGCTCTATTTGTAATATCTATCATCTCTGACTTGAGCTTTAAAAAAAATAGACAAAACTTCTTGGGAAACTACGTTCGCGTACCCAGTTGTAAATATGTACGTTTGGAATTCGATTTTTGCAGGGCGTGCCAAGCGTGTTATGTTCTTGCGGTCACACCCGGTGCGTTCGGAGTTCGCCGTTTTTTCTTGAAATTGTTTACTTTATTTGCCTACTCAGGATGCATACCTCTTTTGTAATATCTTCCACTGTGAGAACCAGGGTACTCCAGAGCTCGTAGCCTGCTCGGCCTTGGCGGAAAACAAACGAAGAGAGCAAACGCCAAAGGCCGGTAAGGCAAGCCGTTCGACGTTCTTCGAGGATTATCTCCGCTGAGCTAACCTCTGGAAAGCCTTCGCGGTCTTCGCGAAAAATAGTTGATCGGGTGCGGAGTAGGGGCCAGTTCAGACACGTCCGTTCCTTTGCTCCGGTGCTGTGCAAGAAACAAGCTCTCTTCACCTTGTTCAGGTAACGCGGCACCGTGGGGTGCCGCGTCAATCAATCGAACAACAATATGTTGTTTCATTGGTGAGACTCTTTAAATTTCATGTTGTAAGTGGGCAATACCCATGCCTTTCCGCTATATTGCGTGACCAAATATTCTCCACAAAAACCTTTGTAGGTTGGCACGGCTGACTGCTGGGAGGAGTGAAATGTGAAACAAACATTCCAGTTGCATTCGTTCTGTCGCGCACGGACACACTAAAAATAGCTTTTTTAAAAATATTTGTTCCTAGAGATGATAGAATGCTTTCTCAAAAGGACAGCAAGTTACATTCTTCGTAAAACACTCATTAAAGGAAAAAAATAAAACGCAGCAACTTAGCCGCCACCAGTGTGAGGAATTGTGCCTACGCAGGCTGGCACAGCTCACTGACGAGAAAACCCCCAGCCAGCGCAGTGGGGCAACACTAACGTGCATTCCCAAAACCAGGGACGCGCTATAAATCGCCTGGTTCGAGACTGCCGCTGGAAGGGTCTATACACGAACTCAACTCTGTTACGTCACGGCGCGGTGGTGGCGCGCCGGTCGCACTTCCGGTTTGGGGCTGTGGGCAGAAGTCCCCATGCCAGACGTGTAATCCTCTGTTGTTTTGAAAGGAACCAGACGAAAACCTGCCTTCTCGTCAAAAAGCCGCGACTGGGGCCGTACCAAAAGAGTCGAGAAAGGTTTGAAGGTCAGTTTTCACGTGCTCGGTTCGTCCGAGAATCTGGATATGTGCCGTGAAAAGGGAAAAGCAGACGCCGTCGGACAACGATTGCTTGGGCGGGAAGCACTTTGCGTTGAATTCACAGATATTTGTGGTCATCAGATTTGTTTGTTTTGTTCCAACATGAACGCCAGAAAACCGTCAAGTTGTGCGGACCACCTGCGGACCACGTTCAGTGCGTCTTCAAGTTTAAACGGCCGTCTGATCGTTCGAACTGTCGTGTGCTCTTTCAAGCGTTTTGTCGTCTGCTCTCTTAGACGACGCCGGCCCGTAGACCAAATGTTGACCCTGTACTTGCGATAAGAAGTAAGCGCAGGCCTCAAAAGACTTAAGTTTGAAGGTTGGTAAGCAGGCTCGATGTAAACGGTAGATACAAGGAGATGTTGATCATTGTTACAGTGACCATCACCGACTTGTTATGCCTAATTCAACTGTCCGATTCTGCTTGCGAGTTTCAGTATCGACGTCGACCATCTCAGCTACGGTTCACGCTTTTGCAGCCCGAGCGGCGTCGCGACTGAAAATTGCGAGCGAAATCTCATCATGCGAATCAGGCTTTAGCGTACTTACTGCGGCGTCCACGCGGAATGAATCGCCACATGTCACGTTATTCACGCGAAGTTTTGCGGTGTAACGAGCCTCGGTAATTTCGCTGACGCCGCTCAAGTAGTCAGACATCGCCAGGAAGACGTAGAATCAACAATTCGAACGCGAAAAAGGGCAGGGGACTCACACTGACGCCGACAACATCGCATTTCAATGGTTTGTTTATGGGCGACTGCGAGCTTCTTGCCCACACCCCCATCGCGCATGCGCGGCGCCGGTGGCGTCCGCTAGGGGCGCTCCGGTTTGTTTGTAAACATGAGTTGGTGTTATGTGAAGAACTGAGCGAGAAGACGCCTGGGAAATCGAAATTATCCTTTTATAGCGCAGCTCTTACGCGCCCGTTTCCGGCTTGAGGCGGCGTCGGCGTCGGCGTCGGCGTAACCGCGCGGTGCATTGTGGGTAAATTTCCCCGTTAAATTTAGCGGAAAATTTTCTCCGCTAAATTTAGAGGGAAAACTTCCCCGCTAATTCTAGTGGCAAGAATTTCCCCGCTAAATTCAGCGGAAAAACTTCCCCGCTCAATCTAGCGGAAAACATTTTCCCGCTAAATTTAGCAGAAAAATTTCCCCGCTAAATCTAGCGGAAACTTTCTCCGCTAAATTTAGCGGAAAATTTCCCCGCTATATTTAGCGGAAAAATGTCCCCACTGAATCTAGTGAAAAAATTTCCCCGCTAAATTTAGTGGAAAAATTTCCCCGCTAACTTTAGCGGAAAAATTTCCCCGCTAAATTTAACAGAAAATATTCCCCACTAAATGTAGCGGAAAAATTTCCCTGCTAAACCTAGCGGAAAAATTTCCCCGCTAGATCGAGGGAAAACGTTTTCCGCTAAATTTTGCGGAAAATTTTTCCCTAAATGGGAGGCGAGCAGGAGAGGAGGAGGGGCATAGCCTCCTCTCCGTACCTACCCCTCCTCCTCCTCAAGAGCTGCGCTCTAATTCGGCGTTACAGGGAGTTGTAAACGGCTTTCATTTTTTTACGCTAGTAGATGAAGCCGGACAATCAAACGAATGTATGTGGGTTATACTATATTAAAGGAATATCCATTGGTGGATCCTTAGGGATTGTGTTAGCATGACCCTTGGGAAACGCTCAAGAAACGCTAACGCTGACCCCTTCACTTTTCTGTTTTGGCTTTGGGGGTTCCCGTTCGCCCGCCTTGCACGCTTAGCAGCGGCACTCGCCGCCTGAAGCTGCTTCGCTATTCACCAGTTTCGGCAACCCGTATGCTTCGTTCCCAATCCGTCTTCTTTTGCCGCCTACTTGGACCAGTGGTAGTACTTGGTTTACACTGCATTTTGTTGCACCAACCATGTCATGCGCGCCCGCACACCTGCAAGTTCAGACTCTCCAAGGCATCCGCGCGCGTATTGGCTTCCCCCCCCCCCCCGTAACTTCGCCTCCCTCTCGCATCTGTCCCTTCACTAGTCTCCTCCTCTCTACGCGGCGCGCTTCCCTTTCCACTGTTTTGTCCAAAGACGGACGCCTTCAACTTTCCCCTGTCATGTGGCTACTATTGCTAACGCATTAATAAAGGACCAGGATCCCAAGTGAGCACGTAGCTCAGAATTTTCGAAAACCGTTTCACGAACCCTCGAATTCAAGCCGTAGTCAGCCGCGCGCCTCCCGACCATGACAGCGGCTAGACGCGCTCGGAACGCCGGCTGGTGCCCTTTCCCAGTGGCGGGTTAATGCAAAGATCGTTCCCACCCGCACACGCTCTCCTAACGAGCGACGTGACCCGTCGGGCGGTCAGCGAACCATCTTCCCGGTCGGGCTGTCGCGCCGCGTCCACCACACGCGCTGACTGCGCCATCGCGGTGCACGCGACCTGTTCACGTGCGCACGCCAGCACTGCCAAAGCGCTGGCCAGCTCCGCCCGATCGTCGGCATCCCTGCCCCCAGCTCCCCTAGCGCTAATTGAAGCTGCCCGCTTAATTATGCACGACGCCAGCATATATGTACGTCCTGTCTTCCGGTCGT
The DNA here is from genome assembly GCA_037355805.1 of Ixodes ricinus. Classification (NCBI taxonomy): domain Eukaryota; kingdom Metazoa; phylum Arthropoda; class Arachnida; order Ixodida; family Ixodidae; genus Ixodes; species Ixodes ricinus. Next base: position 271,969 of record JAZHYW010064505.1, read on the forward strand.
GATGCATTTGCACCGCTCACGAAACCCGAGCCGGCGACCAGTGAACCGTTCTCTGTCAACCCAACCAATCTCTCTCTCTCTCTCTCTGTCTCTCTCTCGTCATCATGCTGGGTATTATAAGACGCTCGCTCGATTGCCGAGCTTGTACTTTCCATCTCTTCAATCGCCGCTCTCTGCAGCAGCATGCTCGTTCCCGCACGTTTTGGAGTTTCTGTTTGGCGGGGTTCATGCTTTATTTTGAATGCGGATTTTAAATGCAGTTCCGAATTTGGTGTTCAATACGACGAGATATATGTATGCAGAACGCTGCATAGGGGACGTCCTTTGAGGCGGCGCACGGCGACAATGACGCGCTTCTCCTGCTCACATGGGAATGCGGGGATTTTCAAGGGCTCCTCTTCGAAACGTCCGTGACCACAATTTGGGAACGCATTTCCCAGCGTGCATACCTTTGCGTAGGACGAAGGAAACACTTTTGGCGACGAGATGTTTGGTGGTGCTACTTTGCGAGCGCCCTCCTGTGACGCAGCTGGTAGGAGGCGAGCAGACGACGCGCTATGTCAAAGTACGGAGTGGCTATGTTAGTTCGCATCTATGCCGATTAAAAACTGTGTACTTATTAAAGAAACGCGTATGACGTTTTTGTGGGTGGTCTTTCTAATGAATAACAGCGCTTCGAAGTTGCTTTTTATATTATAACCACGTTAAAATGTTCCAAATCTTCAAAGTCTGAAGCTTCACATTACAGCTTGCGCGGCGTGCGTCAGGGCTATTCACAGCATCCCTGATTCTCGTCTTTTCGGATCTGGGGAGGTCGCTGTAGAAGAAGGTTTAGCATTCACCAGAGTGAATAACGTGCTGTATTCTTAGCTGTGCACGCGCGCACAGTTGTGTTGCAAAGCGCCGCACACTTATTTTAGCTACATTAAGCTTGCCGATACCGATGCTTCTATCCAAGTGTGACTCGACAGTTGCTGTCGACCAAATGTTTGTCAGCAACTCACGCTTAGCTGCTCCCGAATAGAATATTGGCAAAGAAGTTTGTCACAACGCGAATTCTGCTCGAAAAAAAAGCGAAATGTTCATAAATTCTTAAATTGTCGGCCATGGCTCGGCAAATTCAGGAGATTAATTTGGTCTATCCTATTTTAACTAAGAATTGTTTACAAATTTAAAATCGCTCGTTGAGACGCGCATCACGCATTATGCGCATTTGGGTCCGCAAATATTAAACATACAAACGGTAGTAACTCATAGCAGAGATTTAGTTGAAACTACTCCGGAGGTCAGCCACCGCTACTTCCTGCCACTTATGTTGAGGAAATGTTTTGTTTATTGGTTTACAATATTTTAAAAAAGGAATCAACTCGGAACTAATAAGAGACCAGCACTCACAGAACAGGATTGAACCAACAGGATACACGGTGTCGCTTTCACTGCAGTGTTTATTGCACACATGAGAGGTTCTCAAATTTTGCTTTCTTTCAAATTTTCAATTTGATGAGACATTCCTTTTTTAGTTTTATTTTGTCCGAATCAAAATAAAAGAAATACACCCTATTCGCCGTGGCAGATGTTACAGTGGGGTAAAGCGCTGGATATTCTATTTTCATCATCCAGCTTTTTGTACTGCGCTAGAGAACGGCACACCACCATCCGAACGCTTCGACACCTCAGCGCCCAAAGTATTTCTTGGCACGACTGCGCGCGCCACATGCGGTTTAAAAGTTTGGTAAAATATCCTACTACAAATATCACTTCACCAAATAAACACAACGCGTGAAACGCTTTTGCCGCGCGTCACCCAAACAGCGCATGAAGCGAGCTGACGAGACGAGAGATCCAAGATCTGCGCGGTCTGTCCCAGTCTGCCCTGCCTGTGACATCACAAACGATGATGAAAATAGCTAGAGAAGCGCGCCCTGTAGTTCGCACACGCCGCCAATTCTTTATTTCACCGTAATTTGACAAAGAGCGAACGCCACGGCCCTCTCGACACAATCAGAGTGACGGAGGTGATGCACGTGATAGTCCTTACGAAAGGTGAGCAAGAGCGTAACCCAAGCAGTTGGAGACCAGGGGAAGCAGGAACTCCTCTCTCACCCCAATTTTTTTACTATGCCCTTTGGGAGGTGCTTGTCTTTTGCGGGAGGACAAGCACCCCTGCAAAGCTCTTTCGAGTTTAGCAGAGCCAACACTGGACATGCATGGGCGAGTCCCTCCTCGCCCCCCCCCCCCTTCCCCTCCAGTGCCACAGGTGCCGATGAGACTAACAGTCGCGGCATGACTGAACGTAGATTACGCCGAACCGTCGCAACACGACTGACATCCCCCCTACGACAAAAAGTGGATTCCGTTGGATTTCAAGGCGCAGAGAACTGCGCCTTGAAATTTCACATGGTATAACTGACCCGCTCAGTGCACATTCGGGAAAAGTTCGAGATTTCTATATGCAGATGCCAAATTTTCCGGCTCGTTTTACAGAGGGTTGTCTGCTTGGGGCACCCTATAAATTTGATTGTGTGAAGTTCACATCACCACTTGAGACCAACATGGGAGGATGTACTCAAAGGGAAGCTGAAGAGCTAAAAAAAAACGAGTTAATGGTTGATTTTGACGTGTTTGTGCCTGCTGAGTCTAAATTTCGCAACCATTTGACCCAAAATAATCACTAAACGCGAAAAAAATCGAAGAAAACAGAAGCGATCGCCGCAGCGGCACGCCATTGGCTAGTCACACGTGGAGCGCCACTATGTGATAAGAGGAGCATCTCGATTCTCGCTTGCTCCGTCGCTTGCGGAAATAGCCGAGTGCCGAGGTTTCTGCTCTGGCAACCAAAGCAAGCGGCCACGTGATCCGGAGCTGATTACTTACCTCCAAAATTTCTCATAGCCACGCGCTGGGGTTAGCTAAGCACAGGGCACGCGCTGATTTCCACACATTGCTAAGGTTCCCCTATTCCCGTCATCGCAGCAATGGACCTTTTCCGAGAAGCGTTCTGCGCACGCGCGAGCGCCCGATGCCAAGCGGCGGAAGTTGGCACCAAAAATCGAGGAAATTCGGAAGGAGGCTGTAGATCAGCGAGTAGAAAACGTAATTGCAGCATACATATAATTGTGTTACGCAAAAAAAGAAAGCGGACGGAAAGAATAACACGACGTTTAAGTGGACGCCACGGATGCCCCACTTGGACGGCGCGTTGGGCACGCCCCGCTGCTCAGAGAACGAAGAAACTGGTAGCGTAGCTCCCATTATCGATTGGTAGCGCAGGTAGGTCCCTTCCTCGATTTTTAGTTCGTGCAGCCACCGCCTGGTGCCGTCGGTATGTGAAAAAGGTCCCTTGGGCGCGAGTCACTACCCGAATGCATGTCGAGCCCAAATCGAATGCTCACGCAGTGCTCGTGTCCATATGTACCGCATTTAAATATCGTCACTGCGGGTATCGTAAATCTTGATGAGGAACTTCCTGGGTATCGCATTGTTGACAACGCCAACAATGCGGTCTCCACAACTTCGTCATCAAGCTTTGCGAAGGAGATACTGAAAGAAAGCTGCCGCTTTTATCCTTGAGATTACGTGGCGACCGGGAAGCTTCTTGGTCAGTGGCGTTTCGTGCAAGTATATTTGGTCCACAGAAACATTCCTACCCGATAACATTGCACGATCCCTTCAAACATGGCTTGCATGTGACGTATTCGCACCATGCCGGTGGTCATTGTCGCTTGTTATTACTGAGAAAAACGAAACGGTTGGTTTAAAATGCAAAAGGTACGCGTTCAGCGCCAAGAGCACCACAACGACAGCAGATGTGACGTAAGTGCAAGCAATTTATTTGAGAGAAACAAATAACCGCCTCTGTGGCTCCGAGGCAAAGCGGCGGCATACGGATTCCCAGGTGGCGGTTTCAAATCCCGACCGAGGCGCCCTCCATCTGACGGAGGCATATTGCGGAGAAGGCGCCGTGGAATCCAGATTTCGGTTGCACGTCAAAAGATCCCCAAGAGATACAAATCATGGCACAGTGCACCGCTGGGGTGTGCGAGATACCTTGTGTTGGTTTAGCACGTCAAAAAAAAAAAAACCAACGTTGATGTTGAGAGAAACGAAATCTTTCTTGGTGCGGCGTCGTGAGGAACGGAGCGAGCGTGTGACACTACAAAAACGCGCCTTCTAGCACAAGTGTGCATGTAAACTAGGTGGTTTCCAGGTCCACGCCTTCTGATCCGTGGGGCCGGGGAACTATTTCAACGCAGTATGTTTGTGATCAAGGCAGGGCGCTTTCTCAAAACGGCCGCTTTGGCGCTGTGCTCCTGCCAGCCTCGCTCTTCCTTTCTCTCCTAGATTGGGCGGCCGGTTCAAGAGCTGATCTCGCTGGCTTTCCCCCCAAACTTATTCCGGTGTGCTGACGCCACACACAGAGCGAACTCCTCCGGGCGATATTCGTCATTTTGTTTCTCTATGGAGTCTAGTCTTAATGCTGGAAAGTCAGTAGCCTTAGGTTCCTTGGATTCATTTCGGGGATAACGCAAGAATGCTGTTTAGTCAGATCTCATCCGAGAAACAACCAAAATTTGTCTCTTCCGGTCAACCTCAGGATGGCGCTCACCACTTCGCTATCGAGACGTGGCGTTTTCGGCGTGCCAGCGTCATATGTTTTCTTGATTAGTAAGACCAGGTCATATGTTCTCCTTATTAAACAGGTCATTGAAGTACCTTCTCCGGTTACGACAGATACCACTTATCTCCGAGGGAATTTGAAAGAATAAAAGACAGGGTCTTCTTTTTTTAGGATTACAAAATATCGGAACGCGATCTGCATTAGGAAAAGGGAGTAACAAACAATTTAAGATAGTTACTAAAATTGATATTGAAATGAATGGAGGGCGGGGGCGTGGACAATTTTTGGTAACGCGTAATGCGCGAGGGAAAAAATATGCCTATAAATTTTATATGGTAACCTGTTAAGAAAAAAAAATCAACATGCATGGGATGGGACGAAGGTTGTAATGGTATTTCCAGGAATGTTGTGGGTAGAGAAAGCGTGGGAGCAAAGAAATACTCTGATGATGTATTTCTTTTCTTTCTTTACGGAAGCATTAGCTAAGTGAAAATTCATAGAAATGTGCGCACATCGTTTACCTCGATCGACTAAGCAGATGACCCAGTCGATCCGGAAGTGTGAAGGAAATAAGGAAATGGGCAAATAATTCAATGGCTATAATGGAGCGCGACCATTTGAGCTTTACTTTTGTAACCAAAGGTCGTGAGCTCGGCTCCCCTCGAACGTTGCGGTGTTCGTTTTTTTTTTCTCCCTTAATTTGCTTTTGTAACTTTGAATAGTTATAAATTTGTAATTCTGATAAACTCGGGGGGCACGGGATGTGTCGTGCGTGCACTATACGTGCGCTATTGCTTGTTATTCTTGGTAGCGAGGAGAAGGGGCTTTGGATGGTTTCGGGTGCGTTGCACACACGACACAGTTATGTGCTCCCCGAGTTTCCAAGAACAACCAAGACTTTGTTTGAAAGTTTGTATAGGTTTCGCTTCTTCCTAGAGTGCGTGTAGCACCTTGAGATCTTAGTACTCTTCAATTGCGCGAAGCCCCTTGCGGTAACTGAAGTAATCGCGAGGGGGAGGAGGTTTATCGAGCCCGCTAAGCTGGCTCGCGAAGTCATGACATCATATGCCCGCTTTGCTATCCATTGGTACGTTACAATCCACCCTGTCGTGATATCACGTGGGAGCTACACTTCGTCGTTCCGAAGTCAGCTGCGCGCGCCGACGGTTGCCTTAGGATATCGCAGGCTTTGCCCTCCCTTTCGCCTCGTCCTCGTGACGCGAAGCAAAGCTGTCGGGCTGCGGATCTCACAGCCCGTGGTTTGATTACTATAGTGAACCGCTTAGCAAATCTCCCTCGTCGCGCTTAGTTATTTCTAGTTATAATTACATGTTATCAAGTGTGATTAACTATATCTTCTATAGGCGTCTTTGCGCCGGCTAACTGCTGTGTGTACGTTAGGTTTCTTTCGCCTGCGTCACACTCGCGCGTAACGCTTTTCGCATACAACCCAGCCCAACAACATGTTCAGTGTTATAGATTACCCATAACCTAGAAAAAGCCCCCCCCCCCCCCCAATTCACTCACAAAGAAACAACGCCCCTCCAGAAAATATACACGTCTGAAAACTTAACGGTGTACTCGTTAGAGCCGACTTTTTGCTCAACCGCCTTTACCTGTTCTTTTTCTTCCAACAGGCGCCGGGAACAAAGGATCGGATAACGAAGATGTCGACGAGGAGACAGAGGTCAAGTATTTCAAGTACTGGGCAAACAAGAGTAAGTAACACTTTCTTTGTACCCCGTTGCCCTCGTGACTAACAAATAGAGTGAAAGCTACGCGTATACCGAACTAATGAACCTTCGTGACTAACGCACTGTGCTCTATGTCCGTACACCCTAAGAAATGCCTGCCTGTCTACTTACCCGCAAAACACTCAAAGAGCCAATCTCTGCGATCTACGAAATCTGCTCAGCGAATGATGATGCGGAACATCCGTTTAGACCTAAAAGTGAAGTCTGCGCTGGTGCATTACGCAATGCAAAGCGTCAAGCTTGCAGTGCGTAAGGCCACAGCGCAGACTTCATTTCTAGGTCTAAACGGATGTTCCCCCTCATCATTCGCCGAGCTGATTTCATAGATCACAGAGATTGGCTCTTCGAGTGCTTTGCGGGTAAGTAGACGCGCAGGCATTTTTTAGAGTGTAATCGTACACACGGGAACAGTAGGATCGCGGGACTCTGGTGCGACGGTTAACTGACTCTGACATTAGAGACGCTGCGCTTCGGTGTCAGCTTAGAGGTGGGCGGAAAGTTAGCCCCCGAGCGCCACTAAAAACGTCGCTAACGTTGTCCTTCCAATTTATATTCATGATTGAACAAAATCTTCTTGAAACTAGGACGTGTCTTAATGTCCTCTTTATCGTTGTGCCGCTCATTGTAGTGCCCGACGCCGACAGCAGGCAATCAGGCGGAAGAAGTAAATAATGCTAAAGTGTGACCCTTACAAAAAATGTACCGACACCCTGGCGACGATCCATGGCAGCGTGTGCCTAGAAGGTTCATGGCACCTAACTAGGACTGCAATTACCGCTAATACCCTTCTAACACTTTCTTAGGAGTTCCTTACAAAAAATGGCCACAGACATCCGAGGTATACTGACAATGTAACAGCCTTTTAGTGACATACTATGGAAAGGGAGCTTAGGATGACCGGAGGCCTCTAACAGCTCTGTTTGCAGATGAAGGCAAGTTGAATGTAGCATAAGTGTAGGATGCCGGTACAAGGGTAATATAATGTCAGCGGCTAATTTTCTATAGGAGGCTCCTAGGAAAAACCTAAGACCAACCAGCCAAAAAGTCCGAAAGATGGTGGTAGAAAAGTGCTAGGAACGTCCGCGGCCAATTTTCCAATTTTCTTTAGGGGACTCCTAGATAGAAACTAGGAGGAACATAGCCATAATCTAATAGGGATTTCCTAATCAGCTCCTAGGATAAGAATAGTAGGCCTAGGCTCCATACCATCGTCTCATCTCCAACCTAATCACTGACAAACAAAATCAAATTTGAAAAAATTGGGTAATTATGTCTTTATAGAAATTAATTTAACGTATTCTAGATATGAGCATTATTGAGAAAATGTTTTCGTAAAGATTATCAGCACAGAAGTTAAATTTCAATTGAATCCCACGGATCAAGATGTTAGATTGCTAAAAATTTGTCATTGATTTCGTTTTTATTAGGGCTGGGCGTCGATCAAAGTTTTAACCGATTAATCGCCATCCTTTAAACGATTAAGTAATCTATTGATCGGTTCCGTTCATTCCCGTGCATAATAGCGAAAAAATTAAAAATTACATGTTTTGATTTACTGAATATGTGATAAACGGCGCAATGTACAATTTACGACTTTAAATCATCGCAACAAGGCGTGAAGTTGGGCTAGTTGGTTGATAATGAAAACTTGGAAACAGCGCAAAAAAAAAACAAGGGACAAGAACGAGAAGTGGACGAACAAAATGCTGACTGGACGAACAAAACGCTGGGTCAGCGTTTTGTTCGTCCACTTTCGTTCTTGTCCCTTGTTTTTTTTGCGCTGTTTCCAAGTTTGCTTTAAATCATCCTTGATGTGTAGTTGAGTAAAGTCAAGACACCCACACCCTCAAACTATTTTCCAGCCGCAGGAGCAAAGGGGTTCGTTGATATTCTCCAGCAATAGCGAACTCCTTTGATTGTTCACAACAGTCCCTGCTGCGCTAAATGGACACTCGCACGGCGTTGAAGTGGCTGGGACACGTACAACCTTCTCCACTTGTTTGAAGTTAGAAATCTCGCCCCTTTAGGCTAAAATTTTCACTAAAGTTTACCTTCATACAGGTGTACTCGTCCACGTCTGCGTGGTGAAGGAGTTGCATGTTTTACTTTTCTTCTTTGTCAAAATCTAACCCAGGTTCAAAAACAATTTTTTTTGTCAGTAGCTTAGACACTGCAGTCGTTTCAATCGTGACACAGATGCTTTTTTGTTTTAGCGCCTAATAACTAAAAGTGTCAGTCTTGTATTAATAAAGAAAGGAAGTCGAACATCTCGAACTTCGCAAATTTATTTAAGGCGCCTCGAACCTCCGACATTTTATTTATACCATCTCAGAATCTGATAAATATATTTAAATCGCGAATGAAGCCCTTTCAAAAAATGAACTCGCGCGGGTGATAGCGAATTCAATTGTAAGATAAACGGACACAATGTACTCTTTTCGAACCTCCTCGAAGTTACTTCCACACTCTTTTCCGCACACAAGTTCGAACGGAGAAACTGATCTCTGAGGCGTAAAGCCGTGGTCCCTCTGCTCGTAACATCACGTAAGTACAGAAGACAGTCTTCAGACACTGTCTGAGGTCTTCCTTGAATGACGGTCACACATGGTGATGCAAAAACTATCTGAAGTAATGTTCGAAGCAGGTACGAAGCAAACATGCATCGAAGATGCTCGAGGCGCGGACAATTCTCTCGTCATGTCTGCAGACCGCCTCTTTTTTACGATGCCGGAGCAGTGGGGCTGCGGATTAAAGGTTGGATGAAATACTACTAAACCGTCATACAACTGAGCGGGTTCTAAAGCAAATGAGGACAGTGGGAGGTTGTAGACGTGATACGGGAGATGATGACCGTCGAAGAACGGTAGGGTCGTTGCCAAGTAGCATGCACGCAGTGTACTTGCGACGAAAACGGCGGATTTCAAAAAGATATAGTCTGAGTTACATATGCCGACGGGCGCGGGTGCCGCGCTACACAAACACGACGGCGTGAATGAAGGGAGCCGTCAAGATTCAGCACGCTGTGGCCCGCGAGATGTCCTTTGCCGAATCGTACACTATAAACGCATGGAAACTTCGCAAGGTTTTTTCTCCCCGAGCTTCGACGAAGGAATCTTTCGTTTGACGAAAATGTGCGCGGAAGTTTTTGGACCCTGATAGCTGAGGTATACTTGGAATACGTTGTCACGGACGAAAGTCCGTTTACTGCAGAAATCCACAACCGCGGCACACGAAACAGGGTCAACAAGCACGCGCAGTCCTGGAAACTACTACTACACTCTTAGTCCGGTAACGGCTATTTTGGCGTGAAAAAGTGCCTCTTTTTTAACGGCTACTCGCGGCGTTACATGTCACGCCGATATTGGCGTTACAAAAGTCACGGCAATATTGGCGTGACTTCTGTGGCGCCGTTTAGGCGTTACAATTTTAGTTCGGTAACGGTTATTTTGGCGTGAAAAGGTGCCACTTTTTTAACGGCTACTCGCGGCGTTACATGTCACGCAGATATCTGCATTACAAAAGTCACGCCAACATTGACGTGACTTTTGTGACGCCGTTTAGGCGTTAAAGGCGGCTGACACTTTAAGGCTTAAATTGAAGTAAAACATGTGACCCCTCGCAACGGCTAATATCCAATTGGTCGCAATGAAAATTGGTCTTACAATCAAAAATACCGTTGTGCGTATATACCTCTTCTAAAAAGCAAGACGGCGGCATTCGATGTCTAATCTGTTCAAAAATGCTAATGTCGGTAAACGCTTTCGAACCCGAAATGCGAACTGCAAAGCGACAAATGACTAAGTATTATCCCCGCGTGCTTTGCGCTTCTTGAGCAAAAAGACATCACAGTCTCTTGCAATCGCTTGTTTTTTTCCCTTTTTTATGGCGGTCGGAGCACAAATAAGAGACTATATGCAAAAATCGTATGTCAACTCGAAATAAACTAACAAGAGTCGAAAACGAGAATAACTGAGTATCAACATTTTATTGCGGACGTTTGAAAAAAAAAAAAAGTTTCAATCCCGTGATTAGTGGTGACAGTGAAGTACATCAAGGCAATTTCGTTCTTTATATTTATGAGATGCTTGAGCCTTTTGTCTTTAAGGGTGAACAGAATGCAAACAGGAAACGGCGTTCTATTTCTGAAGAAGGTGGAGTTTCTGAAGGATGTTGCGGAGCCTCAAATTAATCCAGCGAGGTTCAAAGTTTTCGGCGGGTTTAAGCACAATTTGTAAATTTTAAAAACAGCCAAACGCTCACCTAAAAACTCAAGACGCCCATGGCTTGCAGGCGCGTGACCACAGGCGCGTGACCACACTGGGGCCACCTGTCTCTCTCATAAACTCCTGACAGTCGCAACCTTCATGGCGGCAATGGCCGTGCACTACGCCACGAATGTCTGCGGACGTGAACATCGCAGCGCAAATCTTCTTTCCGGTCCGTAAGTTCGGAGACAAAGACAATGGCGAGGCACCGAATCCGAGTCCGACACTCCGTTGCGCGCCTTCTCGTGGCGAAAAAAGAAGCCGTGGGTAGTCCAAAAATCGCCGAGTCGCCGACTCCCCCACCCCCTCCTTCCCCCTGAAAAAGTATAATGGAGAGGTCCCTCTTAAGCAGTGTTGGGTAAAGTACATCTCAAAAGTACTTTAAGTAAAGTACAAAATAAATTAGATGTGATGTACTTCAAGTAAAGTAGTAAGTACTCCGAGTGCAATGTACTTGAAGTAAAGTACTATAAATGCAATGTACTTTCTAAGTAAAGTACAAGTATTTTAACACAATCTTCAATTTGTTTGGTTTCGGTTTCAACGTGAACGCGGCTATGTTGCTGTTTTACGTTGTTGCTTAATTTTGTGATTCGATTATTTTCCCTGTAGCACACAACCAATGAAACAGTGGTATTGAGCCACTTTGAGGACTACGACGTGTTTTTGAGCGTAAATTGTGGGCGTTTTTTTACCACTTCTTGATGTATCTGACTATGGTTGGATGCGAAACGCCTGACTAATGTACAGGGAAGATTACCATCGTCTACGGCCGTACCCGATGACACCAGTTTCCAGAAAAACAAACTAATGAAGAGACTAACACGTGAATGTAAAGAAGCATATCAAAAGCTTGATTAGCAATGTGAATCGGCCAGAACATATGTACTCGCGAGTTTACTACTCACTGTTTGGTTTTCGTGGGCACAACTTTTAGTGAACTTCGCAGACTAAAAACGTATCGTGTAATGACGCAGATAATTGATATGAAGAAGTAGTATCGTCTCGGCCTTTTTTTCTTTTCTAATTCAGTACTCGGACATGTTTTGACAGGCCGAGTAGGAAATTTCTTAAATTATCAACCCTATACTCATAAGCAGCATTTCGCGATATTGGACGTAGGAAATAAATTATTTTTATATCAACATTCGCTTACTCAATATGTGATATAAGTGACAAGCCCGTCAGATTAAATCTTGCATTTGTCTAACATAAAAGTGGCCAAATATAATTAAAGGGCGCAGGAGGAGAAATACCTCGGAAAGTTTGGCTGAATTCTAGCGCTAGGCACCACTTCACGGACCTGTGTGAACAAATATTTATTTGTGTGAACAGATTTGCTTTGTAAATTTGGGCGTCGCCAGCCACCAAAAGTAAGCGTCTATTCGCCAGCGAAACAATCCTGGACTCAAGTGATTGCTATGCAGACGGCTCTTCTTTTCTTTTTTTCGGCGTCAAATATTGCGGATTTCAGATACTAACAAAAGTTAAAACAACGTAAGCAAAAAAAAACAACAAAAAAACGTCGTTATTATTGCGCTTGCGCCGCACCCAAACCGCGTTTTGGATTTGCAAATAGAAACGACGTAATTTCTTTGTGCACGCTATTCTAAAGCTCACTACTGTGAAGTGTCTGTGGCAGTTTCTTACGCCGTAAGTCCCAACCTTTGCGTTAAAATAAATTAAGTGGATGGCACTGATTGTTTAAATATATTCAATAAATCACTTAAATGACTGTCGAAATGGGAGCGAGCATGGTATACGATTTCTTAAACTTCATAAGTAAACCTACCAACCAAATGTTTACGTCGCAAAAACAAGATTGAGAACCTCATAACATGTAGGTGTGATATTATGAACAAACAAATCGCCCGATGTTGACGTAGCATTACTTCTAGCCTCAGATAAAATACAAGTTCAACGTCGGTTGTCTATCTCCTCTGCGAGTTTCCTCACACAATCAAAAGAAACTGTTTTCGATATATTATGACCACAAAGAACGACACTTTCAGGAAATACAGATAGTCTCCTTGCGCTGACTATTCTTGACGCCTTCCGATCCTAAATGCGCGATATAAATATACGCGCTTCTTACTAAGAATGTTCCGCCACTATTAGTAAACAAACCTCAGTTGTCATAAGGACCTTTGAACCCTCGCGATGT